>NW_006499617.1:528864-565703 GCF_000471905.2 Amborella trichopoda | reverse complement strand
GAGGAGGAGGAGGAGGAGGAGGAGGGGTAAGGGAGGTAGGGGTAGGGTAAGGGTAGGGTAGGTAGGTAGGTAGGTAGGTAGGTAGGAGTAGGAGAGAGAGAGAGAGAGATAGAGAGAGAGAGAGAGAGAGAGAGAGAGAGAATGGTGTGGTTGAGAGAGACTGGTCAATGAGGGAAATGATGGGCCCAGTTTGAATAAAACAGAAAACCAGTTCCCCAGTTCACCAGTAATCACCTCCACTCCTTTTTTTTAGAAAATGTCACCTCCACTCCTTTTTTAGAAAATGTATCGTAATGTACACTACCCGTTCCAAAAGACGGTGCAGATGATGGAGCCACAACTATTCCATTGCATCGGGGGATGCACCCAAAACAATTTCCCCACACACCCTCACACACAGCGATATATATATCTAATAAACTAATATGCAACTAATCAGTCGTAATGCGAACTACCATTATAAACACACATTTATGGTCTCAAAAAAACAATATACTTCAACAGATGGACTATCCCTAAAAGTTGACCCTACCACACCGTATGACTGAGTAACTACATACACAGTAAATAACAGAGCACAATATTTCTTACATTGCATTCAGTTCGTATAATTTTTTATGGGAAACATAATTCACACTCTATATTGATTTCTCTATCTCTACAAAAATGACAATTTTTTATACCTGTAGAGAAACAGGATAAGGACATAGCAACATGTGTGATGCTAAAGTTAATTAAAAAGCCAGCCATATTTCATCAGAAAGTATAGAACCAATCTCATTAGACTTTCTTTGCTTGAGTCATAAAGGCCAGACGTCTCGGTTCCATGAGTTCCATCCAAGTGACATGCTACAAATTCTTTGGTCCTCACTACTGCAATCTTTGGCTGAAGGCCATTCATTATCCGTTTTCAACAAGAAGAAAATGAGAACTAACACTAGCAGCAGGATTGAAGGGATTTAACAAGGCAAACCCTGCAGTTTAAGCTTCCAGAACTGTCCATGTGCTTCTTCATGACCTAATTGAGGATGGCTGAAAGCAAAGCAATTGTGCTTACATGTACATGCATGTGGTCATTAGCATGCACAGTATTTCTTTTTTTCTTTTTTTCCTTTTTGAATGTTAACATGGGACATGGTGAGAATGGAACTCTAGACATCAATAGTGGCACCTGCCACTGTGGCCACCTCTACCTAGAGCCCATTCTCGTGGACACGCACAGTATATTATGTACATATGTATGTAAGAGCCCATGCATGCATGAATGAGGACACAAGCGAGTGTGAAGATAAAAAAAATACATATGTAGAAAAGTAGTTTGTACCATACTTACGGGAATCTCTCACCCCAGGTGATGATTCCACTTCAAAATCCCAATTCAACGATTCCTTAGAGGAATCTTCATGGAACCCCTTTCCATGAAATTAAGAATCTCCATTCCATATTTATTAAATCTCAGTTCGATTTTTTTGGAATCCGATTCTACAGCATCAAATACTGTGAATCACAAGTGTGTGGAACGACAATTAGATCAACATAGAATCTTGCTTCCAGCTTTATAGAATCCCGATTCCTTTTTTTTGCTTTTGAAATCCAGATTCTACAGCATCAAATACTGCAATTTACTAGTGCTAGAACTTAGCAGCTACTTGTTTTAAAGATAACTAGGAAAGAGATTTGGGTTCTACTCTATTACAACGTGGAGCATCACAATGATGAACAAACTCTAATTTTCAACTATATATATTAAAATCAAAATCTCATTTTCAGTATTTTTTAAAAAATATTTGTATGTTTTGTAAACACAATCATCAATTCCTTAGATTTCATGATTTATTGACAAGGTACTTTTCCAAAATTTTCTGGAGCTAACTATGCTCGGAGTATGCTGTTTGTAATGATTCGAAAGCATACCTATTAATCTTTAATATTTATCATTTGCAGTTGCCATGTTTATGTTATGTTGTTAGTGGCAACATAGCAGCATTCAGTGGATTTAACACATCAAAATCACTCCCTTTGAGATCTGCATTAATGGGAGATGGTATTGAATTCAGTCTGGATTTACAGTTATAGCCAGAGGATATTAGATGTCATTGTAAACAAGGATATAAGCCGTGCTACTGCAACAGTCCAGCAAAGGGCCGGTGTTGCATGCTAATATGCGTTGACACCTCCGGACTCTTAAAAGATAAAACCAAAAAAAGTGCTCACAAGGTTCTCGGACATAAGACCTCTTGGAGAGGTGCTGTGTGGTCCCCCACTTTACTACTGATTACTAATGCTAATCTAAGCTGATTTCCAATCTTAACCTAAGGGCATTTTATGATTTATAGATAAAACTTCTATTATTTGTTTCAAATAATATTTGTGTGAAATTATTCTATGTGTCCTACTCTTTATGCCCGAGAGCTACACGTATGTGAGACAGCAACACTCATATAGATTTCCATGTAACATCAGATATAAGTCAATTCTTATTTTTTGTGTGTTCAAAAGGAAAAATTTTTGTATATTAATTAATTATGCATATACATAACTTTCCATTGGTCTAAGAAGGGTGAAGACCTTAAACTTTCCCTTAACCCGTCCCATGCCCGGGGTAAAGAGGCTGGGTTGTGCTAGGTAGGCAGCCAACGTAAAACTTTGTCAAAACTTACTATGAGTCCTGAACCTACAGTACTCAGGGTATGACCTTTAACACAGCAGAATGGCGGACCAGGATTCATGTAGGCAACCCCAATTAGTTGGTAAAAGGCTTTGACGAATTATGAATTCCTTAGTGGACTAGTGAAATACTATATTACCGAAATTTACTATTATTTAATAAATGAACGGTGTCTAAGAACCCTATAAGCATCTGCTAATTGTACGTAACACCATTCCTAAATTTGCAAAACCAAAATAAATATATTGTCTTTTTAACATTTCATTATTAACAAATTGCGCATTTTTACTTTCTTGATTCCAATACCTTGTAGGGAACCATGATTAAGGCCACTTAATACTTTAGGACCGCTGGGAATCTCCAATCCACTATTAAGGGATTCTTAATTCCAATTGGGTTGAAACTTGCTTCCAAAAATGTATGAATGAATCTCGAAGGTTGATGCATGATTCCAAAGAGGTAAGAATCTCAATTCCATTTGGGTTGGGATACATTTCCCATAAAGTAGGAATCTCGATTCTTGCAATTCGCACTGTACATACAGTTATTCCAACATGATGAATCTTCTAGCTGCTGCAATTCCATGCTTCCAATTCCTAAACCGATTCTGAATCTCAGGCTTTTCCAACAACCATGGTTTGTACATGGCCATTCTAATTTATATTGCACAAAATACCTACACAAAAGCATCTATGTCTCAGTGATGCCAGGAGTTCACAAACAACATCCTAGAGACCTAGAAACTATGGTACAAACACTTTTGTAACTGCAAAACATCATTTACAATCTGCCATTTGACTAAGAGGTGATGAAAGAGTGAATTCCGCAGATGATCACATCATTGAGATGGTAAAGGTTGCACTCACGTCTCAAGAACCGCATCTAAAATGAGACAAAAGATGGCCACCCCAGTACAACACAGAAAAGATGCAAACGTAAAGGGAAAAGAAAACCGTAGACTTAGATGACCAACAGGAATGCTCATACCGGCTCACTGCGTCCATGTATAGAACGTGCCAGAACATTAGAGGTCCCATCATCCAGTAAAATACGCACTTGGACAGTGGCTGCGGATGCTGCATTGGCAGCAACAGCAGCAGCTTGAGCCGCAACTGCAGCAGCTTCCTTCGCTTTTCTGGAAGTCCCTTTAGGAATGAGAGGCACTCTTGGAGGCAATGCAGATTCCACCACAGCATATCTATCACAACATGTATCCCAAGCAAAAAGTCTTCCTTTGCCTGAATGAACCACTGACCAATCATTTACTTTGTACACTAAAAATAATGAACATACGACCACACAATTGAAACATACCTGTAAACAAATCAACAAAGCACGGAAAACATCAGAATCATCTAGGTGGTCAATCAATGAACTTGTTCAAATCTACGACCACACAATTGAAACATACCTGTAAACAAATCAACAAAGCACGGAAAACATCAGAATCATCTAGGTGGTCAATCAATGAACTTGTTCAAATCAGAAACATCATACCAAATTGCAAAATACACCTTTCACAAATAGAAGATAAAAATCTGCAAAGTATAATTACTGAACTGCAAGAATGAAGGAAAAGAAAGTCATTCAACGAACCGATAAAAAGAAATCATTAAACAAACAATTTGCAGGAACCTAACAGCAACCATACCCATTAGATATAAAACTAAAGAACGCTACTATACCCATTAGATATAAAACTAAAGAACCCAAAGCCTTCTAGATTTCTAAGGCTCACCAATAATAAAAGAAACTCTTACAATTTACCCTTTGAAAGGTGCACTGTAAAATTAATGGAGGACAGTGATTTCCCAGTGCCTAACTGTTTGGAAATTTTGTTCCTATACCCAACATTGCGGGTTTGATTCGCATGCTTTAAAAAATCATAATAACAATAAAAACAACTTTGCAGTTTACCCTTTCAAAAATGACATGTAAAAATAATGATGGACAATGAGTTACCATGGTCAAACAGTTTCTAACTTTTGTTCCTAAAACCAAGATTGAGGGTTTGAGCCCTATGCTTCAAGAAATGGAACCAGATTCCATAGGACCTGACACCAATCCATCTATAAAGAAATTCCTTTACCACATTGTCAGACATCTCCTATCACACCCAGAACAAAGTCTTTCATATGTGCCATTGAATGCAACAATAAGCCATCATCTAGTTATGCCTAGCACTGTCGAAGACAGATAACGCTTTTTTCGCTTTCTAGATTTCTTTTAGAAACCGCTCCAGCCTTACTCCTTTAAACTTTCACCATGTCATCTGTAAACATCGGCTGCCCTACATGTTATTCATCCTTGTTACGTCTCGTCATACATAGAGAAATCCAAAGGATCCAGCAAGTGAATAAGCAAACAGAATTACCATCCTGTAAAATTTCCAAGATCTTATCAATCCATGTCAACCAAATGAGATCATCACAGAATGGAGCATTATCTTTTCCTGTCTTTTCTCGATAATCCATAGGATAGGGTATCGTCCTGCTAATCATGCACAATATTTGAAAGAGAAAGCCAATATGAAGCATTGTCAATCTCATTTAATCCTTTCCTCGATGATATATGCATATTCTGTAGAGGAGTTTAAAGGGGAAAACTCTGCATATTAGGATACACGATGAAATATGTTTGGCATGTTGAGGGATGGATACATGCCCAACAGGAATGACTGCCCTAGCATTTTGGAGCATGTGTCCTTGTGTATTCTATTGAATTCATGAGGTACATGCATTTGCCTTGGGTATGACGTTTTTAATGCTCACCAAACAAGCCAAATCATGTAGTGAGGAGAGAATAAATAAAGAATATTTGAAAAAATACAGTGACCTGCAGGGAAGCCACCCCACAGAAATCAAGTCTAAGAAAACCAATAGCTCCTCTCTACATCTTTCTTTACAATAGATCATGTATTTGGAAACAAAAGAAACCCCAAAACCCTAAAAATATTTAATGTTTATAAAACTAAATGACTTAATCCGAAAATCTCTGAAAAATAATCAAACTTAGCCCTACAGATTCCTAAGAAATAAACCATAGTTGTTGGAAATGCATGGGAACCTGAATCGTTTTAGGAACCGGAAACGCAGAATCACGGCTGGCTAGAAGATTCCTGTCTTAGGAATCGTTGTCCGTACATTAGGAATCGTTAGGAATGAGATTCCTAGTTTTTAAGAATCGTGTCTCGACTGAAATAGATCTAAATTTCATCCACAAACGGAATCAAGATTCCATCCTCATTGGAATCGAGATTCCATCCTCCTTGGAATCGAGATTCCATCCTCCTTGGAAACGAGATTCCCATCCCCCTGGAATCGACACTCCAGGAGTCAAGATTCATTAATATGCGGAATCGAGTTTCTGACATCTATGTAATTGAGTTTCTGGCATATGTGGTACAGAGATATGTTGCTATTTCAAATCGTGATTTTGACATATGTGGAATCAGTTTTTGAAGTATATGTATCAAAGAGCCATAACAATTTGAGATCGAGATTTACAATAATATGGAATATGGAATGCGTTTGACGACCCCCATCAGGAATCGAGATTTCATTTTTATGGAGAACAAAGCCCCAAGCACATCTTGAGCCTTATCAACTTTAGAACCTATATTGGACGTCTCTTATTAGAAGGTTTCCCAAATTTTAAAGTTATTGTGTTGACTATTGAACTTACGGTCATTATATACAAAAGCAAGTATTTCTAAGTTGTGATTTTGACTTTATTATTATAAAGACAAAATAGGATTATGTTTGTGCCATGGTTTTACTTTTAATTGCATGTGTTGTACTAACCAATTATATTTTAAATTTGAAGTAAAGGCCCTCTAGGGTGGCACAAGTAAAATACTGATAAACTGCAACCACTAAAAGCATTCGAATGAAGATTTCTAGTTCAATTTCCTTTAGGAAGTGCACAACCATCACAAACATTGGACATTATGTATTTTGTATTGGTTTTTTTTTTCTTTGATACTTTGAATTTATTTATTTTTGAATCAAGATTTAATCCTCGCTGGAATCCAAATTCGATATACTTGGGAACGTCTACCCATAATTAATGGGTTCAAGTTTCTAAAGATGTGTTGGATCGAGATTCCGAAATTAAGGAATAGAGTTTCCTTGGTTCCAATAAATGATTTCTAAAGAAGCGCTGAATCAAGATTCCGAAATTAAGGAATCGAGTTTCCTTAGTTTTGAAAAATGGTTTCTAAAGATGTGTTGAATCGAGATTCCGAAATTAAGGAATCGAGTTTCTTTGGTTCTGAAAGATGGTTTCCATGGAGATTCCTCAACAAAAACACGGAATCGAGCTTCAGAACCAGTATCTCGAGGTCGGTGGAGAGCTTCTGGTAACTATGAAATAAACCTTAATGATATAAAATAAGTATCACCCTAATTACATCATAAAGCACACCTGTTAGGCACGTTGGAGCATGGGCTACATATATGCCCATACCCGACAAGTTGCGTCTAGCATACATCCTTTTTCCTTTTTTTCTTTCTTTTTTTTTCGAAATTGCATGTACCTCAACATATTCTTTTTTTGTTTTTTTTTTTTTTTTTTCTTTTTTAAGGATTGCACATCGACAATTGTTCCCCAGGCAACCAAGGACCAGCTTGTTTCAGAGCTATCCATGGAGACTGCTAAGGGTATACTTTGTTCTCGAGTTTGGGATATATTGCAATTTCAACTCAATAATGACTGAGACTATCACACTGCTCAAAGGCTTGAAAAAAGTCCCCAAATAGGGAATATTGGTAGCCCCCTTATTGTAGAGAGTGACTCCAAGAATACCATACTTTGGGCCTCCAAAAGAGCCCAAAGCCCATGGAGATCAATTCCTTTCTTAGACCACATATTTCATCTTTGTGGCCAGCTAAACCTCACATCCAGTGGGCAGCCAACCATGTAGCCAATGCCCTGGATAGTGAGGGCAGGGCAAGGGGACCTACAGGGGAAAACCAGCAGCTATCCAACTGTTTTTTGCTCTTGTGGGACCATAAATGCATCAGTTTTCCATTTATTGTAGCAATGACCAACATAACCATTCTTTGATGCTAGAGAACTGTATACCCCTCATTTTTCTTTTGATACTATGTAAGGAGCATTCAACCTGTGAGGAGTTGTTTTCGTGCATATGTGATGCAGGAGAATTTGAGGGAACAATAAAATAAGAAAGGAACAAAGCCAAACACAAGCACAATTCGAAGAAACCGAGGGTTTCTTCTCCATATCCCAAGCTAAGATTGCAAAAGCATAAGCTTTTCTCTCTTTTAATTTCTAGAAATCATGTGGAATTGACCCCCTCAAGGTCCCACATCTTCTTATAATATAATTAAGAGAAAACTCATTATCCCCCATTTTTAATTTCCATATCTCATGAGACCCAAGAATTGAAAATATTACTTATAAACAAAGGTCTCCATTTTTTCTATCTTACAACCCCTTGGACCCATTTGACCATAAATTTTTGACCCAAACAAACATTAAAATGACACCCTATTCAAACTCCATCTCTCTCCCCCTAAAACTCTATCTCTCCCTCTAAAACTCCATCTCTCTCTCTCTTCGCTTCTTGGTGAGTTTACCAACCAAGGGGTTTAGCTTGAGCTCGAGCTCGAACATGAACACGAGCACACCTTCTTATGTGTGACAGAGAGATGGAGTTTTAGAGAGAGAGAGATGGAGTTTGGGTTTTAGAAAGAGATGGAGTTTTAGAGAAAGAGAGATGGAGTTTGAGTTTTAGGGAGAGAGAGAGACGATGATATGAGAGAAAGATGTAGTTTGGGTTTTAGAGAGAGATGGAGTTTTGAGAGAGAGAGAGACGATGATGTGAGAGAGATAGAGTTTTGGAGAGACGGAGAGATAGAGTCATTTCATAAGTTGTTGAGGTCAATAATACATGGTGAAAAGGGTTTAGGGGGTTGGAAGATAGAAAAAATGGAGTCTTTTTGCTTACAAGTAATATTTTTAATTCTTGGGTCTAATGAGATATAGACGATAAAAGTAGGGGATAATAGGATATTTTCCCTATAATTAAATGCTCAAAGTACAAAACATATCCAAACAAATAATACATTGACCCATATATCCTAATTTAACTTAATTTATAATGACAGTTTTACCCCTATAAACAGTACTGGTGAATATTACTTACGAAGTAAATAAAAAAATAAAAACCATAGAAAACTAAAACCATAAAAAACCCTAGAAATAAACCCTAAAACTAAACTATAATATACATCATTTAAAGTAGAATAAAAATAAAAAATAAGAATAATTTTACCCTCCATTATTCTCCCTAGTTGGAGAAAACTCGAAGACGATTTTTGAAGTGTGCTAAGATGAAATTGGCGTTAGTCCAGCAACATTCTTCAACTCGAATATTGTAAACATGATCCTGAGACTAGTGGGTTACACCACTAATCAAAACACAATGATTGTACAATAGAATTGAGAAACCCTCGAGGAAATAGTCATTGTTTGTCGGTAAAATATTTTAATCACATTAATTTATTGAAATTGCATTACTTCAGCCATGTGACAATGTTGAATTTGCCCAGACTCAGCTCTAAAACACACCACGGGTGCATCTTTGAGATCAACGACTCACATATCAATTCTCCTTTGAGTCCTTCATCTTTTTCCTAGTTAAATATCAATTCAACCACAAAATTTTGATCATCATCATAGATTGGATCTCCTACAAGATCTTGTTCTTCATCTAAGTATGTGTCGAAGATTGGTAGCATATCCCAATCTACATCCTACAGATTTTTATATGATCTGTGTCAAAATTAAGAATCTCATCCTCCAAATCGAAAACCCTAGAGTGATGTTCCCACATCCAAGTCGTTTGTTAGCTATCATCTTCACTGGACTCCCGCGCGGAGTGCAAAAGTGAAAAGGCTTGTACTTGAGATCCTCTAGGTCAGAAAGATCACATCTTACACATTATTGAGGCTCGCGAACTGCTGCACCAGCTGCTGTACTTGCCTTTCAAGTTTCTCAATTCTGTCATCATAGCCGCTTCTTGCTGCCATGGATTCGCCGAAATCACAAACCTTAGGCAAACAATCAACAAAAAAACTATTGAAATCAGCAAGATCTAGGTTGTTTTGGCAAAACTTTAGAAAAAATAGACCCCCATTATAACTTCCCCGTTTTGTTGTGGACCTAGGGCAACAAAAAATTGGTGTTACAGTAACTCTGTATAGTGCTACAGTAACTGCGTACTCCACTACAATACTTTCGATGTAGAATGCAGGCTTTGATACCAATTTGATGCACGAGAATTTGAGGGAACAATTAAATCAACAAGAAACATAGCCAAACACAAGTACAATTCCAAGAAATCGAGGGTTTCTTCTCCATACCTCAAGTAAGGGTTGCAAAACCCTAAGCTTTTCTCTCTTTCACTGTTTAAAAAGCATGTGGAATTGATCTCCTCAAGGCCCTATACACTCTTATATTATAATCTAATGTTCGAAGTATAAAACATGTCCAAACAAATAACACATTGAACCATATATCCTAACTTAACTTAAATTTGTGATGACAGTTTTACCGAGAGGGGTGGGGAAGCCGGAGAAGGACTGAAGACTTCCAGTTGGGTAGGAAAGTGGATGAGGGTAGGCCTTTGAATCTCTTGTGGTTTGAGGCCAAAAAGTTGGTCGAGGATTCGAGCATATTTCTCCTCAAAAGATCCAAGAGTTTCTCTCAATCCAGATGTTCCACCGTAGCTGCCATTCCTGCTTGCCACAAGATTCGGCCAGATTTTGCCCAAGGGCAGTCGTGGCTCAACTTGAACAGTGCTGGTACGAAGGATGGGGTGACCAATTGCCATCCAAAGAGACGAAATAGGGACCCCCAAAGGTTTTGGGCCACAATGCAGTGGAGAAAGAGGTGTGGGCTATTCTCTTCGGCAGACCAACACATAGTACATCTGTGGGGATTGGTAAACCACTCCATTGCGACTGATCAATAGTGAGAGCCTTTTTGAGAAGACCTATCCACAGGAAAGCTTGGATTTTGGGGGGAGCGATGGAGGACGAGGCTTGGGCGATAAGGTGTTTGTAAAAGGAAGCAACAGAGAAGAGGGTCGATGGGGATGGGCTCCAAATCATCCTGTATGGGCCTGAGGGGGCCAGGAAAGAAGAATGAAGAACAGCAGAGAGGTTGGTAAACTCCAAGGATTCAACATCAGTTAAGAGTCCCTGGAAGGAGGGAGACCAGAATTCAGAGGGGCCAAAGAGGGGTAGGGCTTCGGCTACCGAGGAGGATTGGTCTTTAGGAATAGAGAAGAGGGAAGGAAAAAGGCCTCTGAGAGGAGTGTGCCCCAACCAGATGTCAGTCCAGAAGCGAACTCGACGACCCTCCTTGGGTAGAATCTAATGAGTCGTTGAAAGGACGTGAGAGAGGTTAAGAAGGACCTCCAAGCCCCAGATGGTCTACTGGTGGGGTCAAGTTTGTATTTACACTGGATGACATAGATCCAAAGGAGGTTATCAAGGGTAGCTAGACGCCACCACCATTTACCTAAACGTGCCATATTATGTTGTCTTAGTAATTGAATGCCCAAACCCCCAAGGTGATTGGATTGATGAACTTTATCCCAGGCCAAGAGGTGAAGCTTCTTAGAGCCGGCATCCCTTGCCAAGAGAAAATTCTCATAAGATGTTCCTAGTGGGATGAGACAGCCGCAGGGGTGTGAAACAATGACATGAGGTAGTACGACCCGCAAAGGAGAGGAAGCGACCTCTCCATCGGGCTAGGCGTTGGTCAACCTTGTCAATGACATGGGACCATTGTCGCTTTTTCAGTTTGTCCAGGCCAAGAGTCATGCCCAGGTAGGTTGTGGGGAGTTTGTCAATCTGGCAGTTCCAACCTGAGACAAAGGAGAAGGTCTATTTGGGGCTTAAGGCCACCCCTATCATCTTGGATTCTCCATGTTTACTTTGAACACCAGGGCAAATTCGAAGCACTAGAGGAAAAGGCGAAGGGATTCAAGTTCCCCAGTGGAGGCACCAAGAAAGACCAAAGTATCGCCGGCATACTGGAGGTGGGTGAAAAGAAGCCCTCACGGACTGCTTTTGAACCCGGTTTGGCGGCAAGATTGGAACATGAAGGAAATAGATTGGCTGAAAACCTCTGTCGCGATGGAAAACAGGAAATGGGAAAGGGGATCCCCTTGTCCGAGGCCACTAGAAGCCGGGAAGTAATCTTTTGGTGTTTTTTTTATGAAGTTAACTTGTATTAAAATGGTAAAAGATTACATGGCAAGAGTGGTTCGATGTCACCCACAGTTGGGGACTCGATAAAAAATCGTTTAGACTATCTTGTACAAAAAGGGACTTATAGAGTCGCCCAAATACAAAGATTTACAATGAGCGTTCATAAAAAAAAAAACAACTGTGCAAAACCTCAAGCAAAGAGGTTTAAGTTGTGTGCCACTGGTCCCGCGCAAAAAAGAAGGTGGACCCGGCTTGAACATCTTGACTGACTTCTAGCTCCCGCTTTCGCCAACCGATCTACGTAGTCGCTGGACATCCTTCATATATGCTTCCAAGAGATGTCCATAGCCCTGCAAATGTGATGTATCTCATCAAATATTGGAATAAGGTGCCAAGGTGGAGGGCTTGTCCTGCTTGCCCAGGAGATGACATTTTGTGAGTCACCTTCCACTATGAGGTGTAAGCCTCATGACTGATTGTAGTGTTTCAGGGCAATTAAAAAGGCCAAGGCTTCAGCGTGATGGGAGTCCTTTTGGCAAATGTGCCCAGAAAGTGTTTGGAGGATAATGCCATTGCGGTCTCTAAAGACCCCCCCTGCCCCTGCTGGACCCGGATTACCTAGGGAGCACCCATCAAAGTTTAACTTGATCATTCCCTCTAGAGAAGGTTGCCAGTTATTAGGCCTTGTAGTCAAGTGCGGTCGATGATGGAGGAGATTGTACTATTGGGAAAGGAAGAAACTCCCTGAGATGCCCACAAAAACCTTGTGGTTTGAGGCCCAGAAAGTGACCAAAGAGATAGTCATGTGGAAGATTGCCGAAGTTTGAAGTTTAGAGCCAAGAAAGATTCTTGAGTTTCATTCCAGCCAAACAGTCCAGAGTAGCAGCTACAGTTGCCTTCCACAAGATTCTCCCGGCCTTAGGCCAGCAAGAATAAAGATCATAGGATATCAGAGCCTTGACCGAGGGAGGAGTGACCCAGTTGATGCAAAATAATTGCAGGACTCGACCCCAAAGGTCGTAGGAGAACTCACAGAGGATAAAGAAGTGGAGATTTGTTTCCTCCTCACATTCACACAGAGCACACCTATTAGGGATGGGGATCCCTCTTTTCTGAAGCTTATCCACTGTGAGTGCTTTGTGGGAGAAGGCTAGCCAATAGAAAGTCTAAACTTTAGGTGGAGCTATGGTGGCCCACACTCTTAAATGCACCGAGTTAAGAGATCCTGGGAGTGTGGGTAGCAGAGTAAAGCTTTTGTAGAAGGAGGCGACAGAGAAGCTCCTTGAGGGGGCAAGAGTCCAGACTATAACATCGTTGCCTTGAGGCAGGAAGAAAAGAGAGTGTAGGGTTGACGAGAGAACCTGGAAGTGAATGGTTTCATCTTCAGTTAGGTTCCTTCGAAATGAAGGGTTCCAAACTCTTCGTCCTCCGGTCAAAACCAGCACCTCGGCAATTGAGGAATCAATAATATGTGTTAGAGAGAAGAGTGTTGGGAACACCTCACACATGGGTGAGGGTCCTAACCACAAATATGACCAGAATTTAACTCTCGATTCATCTCTTGGGTGGAACCTTATAGACCTTCTGAAAGGAGTGAAGGCAGTTGAGAAAGATTTCCAGGCACCTGATGCGTTGTGCCTCTGAATCCTATCTGGCAACCAGAATGGACCAATTCCTCCATCTTTCTCCAAACCCCATGCGAAACATGATTTCTACCAAGATGGCCCAGTCTACATGGTCATAGGCCATTTTCCAGTCAATCTTATAAGTGAGACCCAGTAGGTTGGCAAGGTGTCTCGAATGCACACATTGATGGGCTACTAAAACCCCGTTGAGAATTTTCTTATCTTTCACGAATACCGATTGAGAGGCGGATATGACATGGGGCAGAACCTCCTTCAAACGGGAGGCACGGACCTTAGCTAAAATTTTGTAAGTAGAGTTGATAAGTCTGATAGGGCAGAAGTCCTTGAGCTCTTTGGCACCATCGATCTTAGGGACAAGGGTGAGGAAAGTAGCATTTAGGGTGGTGTGAATGATTCCTTGGTTGAAAAATTCCTCAAAGAAGGAGAGGAAATCATCCCTGAAGGAGGACCAGAAAATCTTAAAAGGTGCCACCAGGAAGTTGTTCGGCCCCAGTGCCTGATCCTAGCCAAGGTCTGCAATGGCGGAGGTGATTTCTTCTTCAACAAACGGGCGTTGCAACCACTCGGCAAGGTTAGGTGGAAGCGTGAGGAAGGATAAATCGCCCATACGAGGTCGAGGGTTCGGAGGGAGCTGAGAACAGGGATTTGAAGTAAGAGACAACGACCTCTTCGATTTCACCAGGTTGGTCAAGCAATCTATCGTTGACCTTAAGGTGCGAAATAGTATTGTCTCGGCGACGGCAGTTTGCGATCTTGTGGAAGAAGCCAGTGTTGAGCTCACTCGACTCTTACCATTCGACCCTGGATCTTTAGAACCAGTTAACTTCTTCTTTCTTAAGGAGGGAGAGATAGTCTTGTTTGAGCAAGGCTATAGTGAGGCATTCCATTCGGAAAGGGTCAGGATTCCTCGATGAGGTCCAAAGCTTGGATTTCCGAGAGGAGAGAGGCTTTAAGGGGGGTGAAGTTGCCAGAAGGGACCTGCTCCAAGCCTTAAGGGCTCGTTTAAGTAATTGAATTTTATTTTTGAAGTCTGTACAACGCCCTACCCAACACCAAGGGGAGAATGCACTCCACCAAGACGAGAAAAGGGAGAGGAGAGAAGGTTCCTCTAGCCTAGCAAGCTCGAATTGAAAAGGTTTGGGGCCCCTGGCAGTAGGTTGAGTATCAAGGCGGATCGTGGGTTTGGGTATGGAAATGGCATGAGAGCCAAGGAAACCTTGGAGGGGAATGTCAATAAGTTTGTTTCTGGAGATGAAATCAGAGAAGTCGAGCATTCCAGGAAATGTTGGTTTTGGAATTTCGTTCGAAAGACCACCGAGTGATATTAAAGTTGCTCCCCAGGCACTATGCCAAGTGCTGAAGAGAAGCTACCAGGTCAAGTTCCTCCCACAATTGTGGTTTAGCTTCAACAAAGTTTGAACAGTAGATCGCTGAGAACTTCCAGAGTTGTCCATCGGAGATCTTGAAGAGGAGGACAGTGTCCGAGAACCAACCCAGATAGGGGCTGATAAGCGTGTGTAAAGTGGGGTCCTAGACCACCCAAATGCCACCGGACGCACCAGAAGCTGGAATGGATTCCCACTGGGATGGTCGATGTCCCCAAATCTAGCGAATCAGCCTAAGAGAAGGGGAAGGAGATTTAATCTCCAACATAGTTGTTGAGTACGGGAACAGGAATGGATCCGGGATTTGGGGGCGGGATCTGCTGCTCAAAGCTATACTAAAGATCCATGTGTAAGGGATCGATGGCCGTAGAGTCTCAAAGGTTAGAATCAAGGCTCATGCGTATAGGGGATCGAGCTCCTTTATTACATAGGATGGAGAATTATTATATAAAGGTGTGAGATCCTATATGCAAGAAGCGAAGTTCCCAAGGGCAGAGTGCAGTTGTAAAAGTGATCCAACATATTATGGAGCGAGAAATAACTTTTGTAGGAGTGTGTTCCATTTTCTTAACTCGAGTTCCTCATATAGGTAATAAGGATTTGTGGCTTTAAAATGTAGCTCCCGAAGTTGTTAACCAATAACATGTTGGCTTAGTCTTCTATGAAATAAATAAGGACCTCTAAAGTGATCCCATATTGGTGCGATCTGGATGCCAAATATGACGATGCTTGTGTTCCGTCATTTGGAATCCAGATCCCAATGCACTCTGGAGCACGAACCATAAGACTAGGGAACTAGATCCTGTAGTGTTTAGGAAAGCAAAATTAAATTGTAAGGAACTCGCTCCCTTATAATATGGAGAGAGATCTCGAAAACACTAAATTGAGTTTCAGAAGAGATCCACTCTGAGATCGAGAGAATCAAGGTTCTGCAAGGGATCGCCAAGCAAGGAAAGTTATCCCGGTAACTATGGTCTCCAAGAGAGAGGATGGAGGGGTATAGTCTGGATCAAAGGCCGTGGGCAAAAGAACGTTTCAAGGGTTGGCCCAACCCCTTAATATTCCACGAGATGAGCTTCATGGCGAAATCAGTGGGGTGTGGGCCAACCTGAGCTTCCAAAAGCGGGGCGATATCCTCCAAAGAACAAAAAGAGCTTACCTCCATCCTGGCTTGGGCATCGGCTTGAAAGAAGAGATGAAACAGACCTTTTGTGCTAACGTAGGGAAAGTCCATTAGACGAAGAATTTCCTTCACTGTGTCTTACCTCGTCCATACAGTCCACGAATGAAGAAGTCGCACGGGGGGAGAGAGAGAAGGGTTAGAAGAGGAGGGAGGAGAGAGGTGAGGAGCTAGAAGTCTGAAAAGAGGAGAGGGAAGTAGAAGCGAAGGCCTCGAGGGAAGGGGGAGCGAGAGAGGGATAGAAGGGGAGAGGAGCCTAGGAAGAGGGTAGCGTTAGAGGTTATGAGGGAGGAGAAGAGTGCAGGCGAGTGGAGGGGGAGAGAATAGGAGAAGAGGGGGTGGAGAGGGAGGAGCTTGGAAAAGAGTGGCTAGTGAGGGGTGCCAGAATGGGTGCCAGAGGGTGGGGAGGGGCGGGGCTTGGGGAAAAAGGGGAAGGGGGAGAGGAAGAGGGGAAAGGGTCCAAGAAAGGGCTATAGAGGAGGGGTGGAGGACTTGGGATGAGATTGAAAGAAGGGGCTGGGATTGAGTGGGGTAAGAGGCCAAGGTGAAGCATCTGGTAGGGTGGCCAAGGGAGTAAGGGCACGGCGGTGGAGAAGAAGCCTTGAAGGATGCGGGCCGCAAAAGGGACACAGGTCGCAAGAAGCCCCCGAAGCGATAGGTAGGGAAAGATGAGGGGTTCGGCCTCCTGCTCGTGGGGGGGAGGTGATGAGGGGTAGTCCATGTCGGCTTCCGATGAGGAAGGATCAGTCGCAGATGTCGATAGGTCTGAGGAGCCGAGAGTGCAAACTAGGGGAGGAGAGATCACAGGACCAAGGGAGGCCGTAGGTAGGGAGGCTATGTTGGGGACCAAGACTGGCTTTGAAGCAGCAATGAAGGGGAGTGAGTGGGTGTCGCTCGGTTAAGCTAGGGTAAGGGTTGGCCAGGAGCGGGGAGGGAGGCGGGGTATTCTCGCCATGGGAGGTGCGAGTGGTGAAGAGAGAAGAGTGGGGCTGCAAGAGGTGGTGGGGAGGGGTGCACAGTCAAAGGGGAAACGAGAGGGTGGGGAAGGTGAGGGGGTGGGTTGGGGGGCAGCAGAAGGGGAGGATGAGGATGGGCGGGCTACGGTGTAGATAGAGGAAAGAGCGAGAGAAGAGGGGAGGAAGCATGAATCCTCGAGGGTACAATGCCTGGGGAAGGCCAGGTGGCAGCAGATGGGGGGGAAACCGAGGGAGGTGGAGATACGTGGTGAGAGGGGGCGGGTAGGTTGATGGGAGGAGAAAATGAGGGAGAAGGGGGTAGGATACAAGGAGTCAGAGACTAGGTGGGGGCCGTACCATGAGGACAGGGGGCAAAGGATAACTAGGTGCAATGTGGCTGGCCAGGTGGGGGCGCGGTAGTACGGGGCAGTACAGGACAGGATGAGAGGGGTGATGCAAGGGCGGCGGGTCGGGCTACATGGCATGGGGGCCAGGTGAGAGGGTTCCCCAAGAAGAGAGATGGAGCCTGCTCACGACGATGGGGTAGGTGGCAAAGCGGCTGGGGCAATGGCCCAATGGTGGGAACGACAGGTGCCTTGCCAGAACTGGGGTTAGGGCGAAATGGTGGAGGGGCTGAGGCAGCGACAATGTTACCGAGGGATGAAGCGGAGTGGAGGGATGGAGGAAAGTGGCGCTTGCGGTGGTTCTAGAGTTAAGGGTTGTTTGAAGGGCAGCGTTTCCTAATAACCAGCGTCCACGGGTTAGAGGGGCACTCTAGGTGGATCGGAATAGCGAAAGGGGGGGGGGCATAAAAATGTTTAGACGAGGGAGAGGCAAGAGTCCAAGATAATCGAATCCTGTAAAAAAACCTCCTCAACATCGAGCCACAAGGAGGAGGGTAAGAGATTGTGGTCCAAGACCTCGACCAACAGTTGCATGGAACTCAACGGGAGAAACTCGGTGGATCTCCAATGGATGGCGACAAAAGACCCACAGGCTTCAGATATGCTTTGATAAGTGGCTGGGGCAAGAGCATGCAAAGGGATGTGGGAAGTTGTGACCCAAACTCTTTGTTTGCAAAAGGAGCCTTCATCCTGAGACAAGGGGCAGAGGGAGAGTTGGGCTCCTTTAAAGGTTACAGAGCCGTCTGAATGAAGAGCACGAAGCACACTGCTCTCGGAGGGGAAGTTGAAAAGAATGGAACCATCTACGTCTAGGCGACAACCGAGAAGGGGCTCCCCCTAACAGTTCTGGCCCCATCTGTGCCACATCTGATCATAATGACTTAAGTCACCTTTCAATAGTGACATTTTAGAGGAACAGAGAAGGATTAGGACCCAAATATTAGGATTATGGCCCAAATAGTAAAGAGTTCTAGCCTCCTCATCTAAAAAGTTGAAAAACCCTCACGGGCGGGCTGAAAGGGGGAAAAAAAGTTCAAACCAGCCTTATCCCAACTATTTAGGGTCAGCTACACGAATCTTGTTCTGCCAATCCGCTCTATCAATGGTCATACCCTCAATCAAATCATAAGGTCATAAAGATGGCTTCCTTTATTCTTTAAACGTGATTTTGAAATGATCGTTGATGATAAAAAGGACCGGTCTCGATGATATGTGGAAGTAAATATGCAAGGGACCCTCGCAAATTAGGGTTAGTTGCATGTTTTGGTTGGACGGGATACTAATTATAAAACAATTAAGAAAATTGGCTAAACCCCACAAAAGATTATAAGAAATTTGATCATAGATCAGTGGTGCAATATATGGTTTCATATTACACAAAGAATTTGCGTGAAAAAAAAAGTAAAAGAATCTTGTGTACATTCCTTCATGTATGTATTTGAAGCAATTGGGATATTGTTGTTTGAAATAAATAGACTACAGCACAAACAAAAAAAAAAAGTCTATGTTTGAAATAATAGACGATAGCCAAGGTGTCCCCCCCCCCCGACAGGGGGTAAAGGTGTTTCCAGGTACCAACCTAGCGGCCTAGGTGCCAGCCCCTGTTTTTTTTAATATTGATCTCTTCTCACTTATTTTATCCATGTCCTTTCGGGCCTCTCCCTTGCCCTTTTAGAGCTTCCACTTGAAGCACATCACCCCTTCTAACTGGTACTATTCTAGGGCGTTGTTGTACATGGCCATCCACCTAAGTCCACTTTCCCTTATCTTATTGCCTATTAGAACCACCCCTAAGTCCCTCGGATGTATTCATTTCGAATTCTATCATTTCTTATATTGTCACTCATCCATCCCAACATCCTCATCTCAGCTACACTCATTCTATGTTATGTTGTTCACTATAATTTTTTAATCCCTCTCTATGATTAAACAATTCAATCTGTTAATTATATCACATATACATTGTTTGACAATTCAATCTATGACCATAACATGACATAAAATCATGTTCAACGCAATAAGGAGAACCACTTCAAGAAGAACATGTTTGAAGGTGATCAACAAGTGGAAGCTCAGACTCCTAGACTTCAACTAGCATGTCAATGACCAACCAAGGAACTAGGACTCATTTGTGCCCCATCTGATCAGAATGACTTATGTCACCTTTCAATAGAGACATTTTTAGAGGATTAGAGAAGGACTAGGGCCTAAATATTAGGATTATGGCCCGAATAGTAAGAGTTCTAGCCTCCTCATCTAAAACGTTGAAAAACCCTCAAGGGTGGGCTAAGAGGGGAAAGAAAGTCCAAACCAGGATTGCGTGGCTAGAGGAGTACACCATGGCATCCTCGATCTAGACACAAAAGATTCCTAAGAACAATACTCCCCCATTCTCTAATTAGATCTCCCAAAGGCATAGGAGACGTGGACCAACTTATCAAGAGAAAGACCATCTACTTTGACATGATCAAACCAATGACATAGGAAACCAGGACAAATGTTTAACACCAATGCCTACAGCATATCCACAAAGCAAAGCTTACAAGTAATATATTTTTCTATCAACAAGATTTCTACAAAACAAGTATTTCATAATTTTTGAAGTAGAAGTTCACTCCTGCTGCATCTCCTCAACACATTTAGCAACAATTATTTATATATCTTTTCTGGATATGATATGAGAAGTGAAAACGAAACGTAAGAAATAGGCAAATTGTCACTACTCGCACATAATTTTTTCTAGTAATCACGTTTCACGATTTTTAAAAATAGGCATTTTGAAGGCATGTATTCTTCATTTGGTTGGGGTGGGGGGAATAGTGAGGAGGGCTGAAGGTTGGCCACACATGCATATACAGGACAGCAGACAAGTAATGCTCCACTTTAATTATCTTATCTTGTAACAATTCATAGCCACTGCCTTTTTTCTTTCTTTTTTTTTTTTGGAGGGGGGGGGAGGGAAATAGTTCATAGGCATTATTATTATTTTTTTTAT
Source organism: Amborella trichopoda (assembly GCF_000471905.2). The sequence continues at coordinate 545,224 of NW_006499617.1, read as the reverse complement.
AATGTTATCATTGTATTACTATATAAAAAGAAGGAATACAGCAGAAAGTGGGAGGAGAGGACCAAGAATACCCACGAGCCAGGTATCTCACTCAAAAAAATTAGCCAAAAACCCTATACAACTTATATCCTTAGAAGTGGCTGTAACCAAAAGATTAAGGTCTCAAAAAAATTGGGCTTAAAAGCACACTCTGTTACAAAAAACAACAACCAAAAAATCTAGTGTCCTAGAAGACCTCGATGGTCCAATGCAAAAAAGGAGGTAGACTATTCATTGTCTTCCAAGTGTGGTCGTCGTCGCACACCATCTTTAGCGAGGAGGTCGGAGAACTCGTTCGACGTCCGCCAGGTATGTGTCCAACAGATGTTGATATCCCTGCATAAGTGGTAAATTTCATCAAAGATTCTAGAAAGGTACCAAGGAGGGGTAGTGGTGCCTGCTGCCTATGATAGAATGTTTTTTGCGTCTCCTTCCACCACTAATGATTGGCCCCAAGATGGTTTAAAAAATTTCAGGCCCATTAGGAGTGCCAATGCTTCGGCAAATTGTGAATCTCCATTTCCGACATATTCTGAGTATGTCAGGAGAACATTTCGATTGTGGTTGTGGAAAACTCCCCCTACTCCTGAAGGGCCCGGGTTTCCCAAGGAACAGCCATTTTCTGAAGGAGGTAACCATTTGTGAGGTCGTTGTAGCTCGATAGGCTGGAGTTGGATAATATTGTCCCATTGCCTAAGAAAGAGCTCATAGGAATCCCACCAAAGATACTGTGGGTGGAAGCCCAAAAAGTTACGAGTGATGTAACCTTATGAAACAGCCCTAAAACTTCATTGTTGTGTCCTTGAAAGACCCTCTCATTTCTTTCTAGCGATAAAACCCATACGGTAGCAGCGATTGCTGCCCTCCACAAGGTTCTACCTGCTTTGGGCCAAGGACCTTCTGAGTAATGAAGAAATAAATCTTTAACCGAATGTGGGAGGACCCATTTGAGACTAAATAAGTGTAGAATCAGTGTCCAAAGCCTCATAAGCCACACTGCAATGTAGAAAAAGGTGGGGGTTTGACTCCTCCTCTTTCAAACACATTACACACTTGTTAGGAAGTGGCAGGCCTCTATTTTGGAGCTGATCAAGTGTGAGGGCCCGTTGACAGCCTGCTATCCAATTGAAAGACTGAACTTTTGGAGGAGCTATAGTGTTCCACACTTTGGAGAGAGGAGAGATGGGATTTAAAGGGAAAATAGGAGGTTGGATAAGTTTCTTCTAGAAAGATGCCACTAAAACCTTACCAGATGGGGATAGTGTCCATACCAAAGAATCACTCCCTGATGGAGGTAAGAACACCGGGTGAAGAGCAGCCGAAAGAGTGGTGAAAGCTAATATTTCCTCTTCAGAGAGATTCCTTCGAAACATGGGGTTCCAAGTTCTATGCCCCCCTGCCAAGACCATTTCATCTGCAATACAGGACTCTTTGTTGGAAGCAAGTTGAAACAGGCTAGGAAATAACTCCCTAAGGGGAAGGAGCATGTCCAATCCATAGATCAGACCAAAAGCGAACTCTGTTTCCTTATTTTGGATGGAAACGAAGCGCTTTCTTGAATTGAGAAAGAGAAGAGGCGAGAGATTTCCAAACTCTTGAAGCCTTGCTTTGTGATGGCCTCTCAGATACCCAAATGCGGTCCGGAATGTTATATTTATTCCGAATAACTTGTGCCCAAAAAGAGTTTAGTTGGGTGGCCAATCTCCACCACCACTTCCCCAACAGAGCCAGATTATGCTTTCTTAGATCTCTGATTCCTAAACCACCATGGGCTTTGGGCAATCGGACTCTACCCCAAGAGATTAGATGATGTCTCGTTTTTTCGGCTTGGCCGGACCACAGAAAGTTCCTCATCAATTGATCCAATCTATTAGCCACCGACACTGGCATATGGAAGATGGACATTAAGTAAATAGGGGAGTTTGCCAGTGTAGCCTTAACCAAAGTAGAACGACCGGCCAGGGAAAGGAATCTTCCTTTCCAACCACCTAGACGCCTATCAATTCTATCAATCACTTGGGCCCAATGTCTCTTTTTTGGTTTCGCTAAACCTAAAGGGATCCTCAGATAAGTGGTAGGGAGGTCTACTTTACAATCCTAGGATGGAATCAGGGATCTGATTTCTTGAAGTGTGAGGCCCACTCCCATCATCTTTGATATTTCCATATTTACTTTGAAGCCAGTGGGCTTCTCAAAGCATTTGAGGCAGATTCTAAGGTTCTCGATTTGCTGAGGGACCGCATCTAGGAAGACTAGGGTATCATCTGCGTATTGCAAGTGTGATACCAAAAGACCTTGTGAGCTACAGAGGAAAGCCGAACGTAGTCCTTCCAGGTAGAGACGAGAGATAGACCTACTGAAAACCTCGGCAACTATTGTAAAAAGAAAGGGAGATTGAGGGTCCCCTTGCCCCCTCGAAGCAGCAAAGAATCCTTTCGGGCTCCCATTAATAAGGACCGAAAAATGGGGGTAGAAATACAACCTTTTATCCATTTTCTCCATTGAGGACCAAAATTCATTCTAGCCATTGTCTCATCCAGCAATGACCAGTACACATGGTCATATGCTTTCTCCCAATCAATTTGAAAATCAAGCCTGGTTTCTTGGATAGGTGCCTAGAGTGGATACACTCATGAGCGACCAAAGCACTATCTAGGATCAGCCTTTCTTGGATGAAGGCTGATTGGGACTGCGAGATGATAAAAGGAAGGGCTTGCTTGAGTCTTGCAGCCAATACCTTGGCCAAAATTTTGTATGAAGAGTTGAGTAAGCTAATTGGACAAAAGTCCTTAAGCTCTTCAGCGCCATCTTTCTTGGGGACAGGGGCTATAAAGGTGGCACTGATAGCTTTGTTGAGGATCCCCCTATGATAGAATTCTTCAAAGAAGCTCCTGAGATTAGGTAAGAAAGTACCCAGGAAAGAATTAAAGGGGCCATGGGAAAACCATCTGGCCCCAGAGCTTTGTCTTTAACTAATTGGTCAAGGGCGATTGAGATTTCCTCTACTGTAAAAGGACTTTCCAACTCGTTGGACCAATGATCAGGAACAGTAAGGAAATCCAAAGTGGTCATCCTTGGCCTAAGTCCCACAAGGGCAGTATAAAGGGACGTGAAGAAATTTAGGATGGCATATTCGATATCATCTGGCTAGGTAAGAAAATTGTTATCCACCTTAATTGTGGATATCAGATTCTCTCTCCTTCTACAATTGGCTATACGATGAAAGAAGGCAGTGTTCTAGTCCCTTGATTTTAACCATTTGACCCGGGACCTCTGGTACCAAAAACGCTCTTCTTTCTTGAGTGTAGAAACGTATTCCAGCTTGGATTGTGTTCGGACCTATACTTCAGAGTCTGAGAGAGGTCTAACTTCCTCAATTTTATCAAGGTCTTGGATACAGTTGAGCCAAGAGCATTTTAACTGAGAATAATTCCTTGGCTGAGACTGGCTCCAATTTTTTAAGGACTTTTTAAGCAGCTGGATTTTGGTTTGAAGCTTGAATCCCTCTCTACCCGAGACTTGGGAAGAGACAGAACTCCACCAATTGGGGATGAGAGTCACAAGGGACTGCTCTTCTAACCAAGCCAATTCAAACCGAAAAGGTTTTGGCCCCCTACAAATCACTAGTGTATCAAGAAGAATGGGGCAATGATCCGAGGTAGGTTTAGGCAGGGTAAGAGCATGTGAACCAGGAAAAGCAACTTCCTAACCCAGGGACAAAAGGAAACAATCAAGTTTAGCCAGGGAGGGCTGAGCAGAGTGATTGGATCACGTGAAGGCAATCCCTTGAATTGGAATGTCTATAAGTTCATGTCGAGAGATGAAGTCAGAGAAATCCAACATTCCCTGGGAAATATTGGTGTTGAAGTTTCTCTCATGACACCATCAAGTGATATTGAAATCACCACCCAGACACCATGCAGGATGTGGTAAGGCTGCTACCAGATCCAATTGAGACCAGAGACGAGGGCAAAGGGAAGCTGAGTTTGGACCATAAATGGCGGAGAATTTAAGCAGCGCACTGTCTGTTGTTCTGGAGAGAAGGACAGTGACCGAGAATTCTCTTATGTGAGACGAGCGGAGATTAAACTCAGTTGGGTTCCAAATTACCCAAATCCGCCAGAAGCCCCTATCGCCGGTAATGAAGCCCATTGACACGGCCTTCTGCCCCACACGCTGCGGATGGATTGCAGAGTAGGCTCCTATTGTTTTGTCTCTGTCAAGGCAAGGATCGATGGGGAGAGTTTTAAAGAAAAGTCTCTCACCGAATCCCTTTTGGACTTTTGTCCCAACCCTCTAATATTCCAAGAGAGTATCTTTATAAGTTATGGGGAGAAGCAGGGGTGGGGGCAGTCTTGGGCAACCGCCTTGGAGTGGGGGAGGTTTGGGCAGTGGTGGGAGGAGGCTTGACATCAGTAGCAATTATGTCATAATTACTAAAAGAAAAGAGGTTACACAGTTCTTGATGTCCTTTGAGATTCATCTTGAGCCTACTTTGGGCATCTGCCTGCAAGAACCGATGTGCCGGGCCCTCGGGTCCATGGTGTTCAAATCCCATTACCCTGTAGATCTCCTTCATCATGTCAGCTTCGCAAGTGTTATCTTTCCCACCGGCTCTCTCTAGATCGCCTTCTGTCGAAAAAGAAGAAGAAGGTGCTTGGGATAGTGGATCACGAACAATCCCAAAAATTTCAGTGGAGTAGGAGGACTGGCAAGGGGGATGCAAGACAGACGGCAAGGACACTGGTTCACTACGGCTAAGATCAAGCGACAGTGCAGTGGGGAACTTAGCAATTGGGTTAACCTGGGAAGGAGCAGAAGTAGGTGGTGAGCCAAGAGGGTGCCCGGTAGAGGCTTCGGACTAGGTAGGGGTCCAGAAGGTGACAGGGGGAAGAGCCTAGTTGGAAATGGCATAAGGGCAAGGGTTGACAGGCAGAGATGGAGGAGGGGTGTAGAATGGTAAATAGTGATAAGGAAAAGGTTGGAGACCAAGGTTGAAAGTCGAAGCAGGGAAGAACTTAAAAGGGAAGAATACCGTCATTATCCTGCCGAGAGGGATAAGGAGAGAGGGTTGAGGAAGAAAGGGGCCAAGAAGCTCAAAGAGGTGAGAAGGGTCAAGGGGAGATGGAAGAAGGGACTGTACCGTGATGATGCCGAAAGGAAGACGTCAAGGGTCCACTTCCATTGGCAGAAAAGAAGCAAACAGAGGGGGCTCTCTATGGGAAAAGAAGTGAAAGGGTAGGAAAGTCAGTGATAAAATAGAGGGGGACCCAAGGTGACAAGGGTAAGCTCTCTCGCCTTTGTTGTAGGCATCCTCTGGAAGGCACAGAGAGGACCTGCACGGAGAACTGGATAGGATGGAAGCTTGCAGCTCCTGGCCCGTGGAGATCGGTGAGCTCTAAGCGGGGGTAGGTTCACTGGAAGGCCTAGGTGGAACATCATGGGAGGAAAAGGTAGAGGGAGGGACGGCGTTAGGTGGACCATCATGGCGTGGTTGCGGCGAGAGGCCATGTGGCAGAGGCGGAGGCGAGATAATTTCTTGGGCAGAGTGCACAACATCATACGAGGACAAAGGCTGCTTCTGAAGCTATGGAAGGCGGCGAAAAGGTAGCATTTGTCTCCTCATGAAAGCCTGGGACACATGGGGAAGGATGCACCTGCCGCGTGGCCACAGAGATAGGCTTTAGGGCAGCATGTGTACCTTCGTCCAGTGGGGACCTCACCACGTGAAACGGATCAGCTACCGAGGCCCAAACCACAGCCCCGACTGAGGAAGACGGCTCCTTTACAGAACCCGACAGCCCAGGAGAAGTTTGGAGAACAAAGTCCTCTACTACCTCCTTACCAGGTCGATGGATCGAGGAAGCCAGGGAACTCGATGGTAACAGACAGTTGTGGCCAAGCCCACTGCCTTCTGAGAATGGTTCAGAGAAGGTGAACCCCACGCATGCGATCGTCGCCGACTCTCTGACTCCACCATCCCCAGATTGCGCTGGGAGGGTGCCCCGTGGTGTCCACTGGGAAGACTGGTGACCGGCCGGAAAGCTTGGCCGATTGTTTCTCTTGCCAGGAAAATGGTCATGGAGATTCCGCCGGTGGCGCCGCTTGGCTTTGCCTGATTTCCTAGCAACGACGAACCAAGAAAGGGGTGAAGCGATCTCTGGCAACGAGTGCGGACAGCTATTTACTAGGTTAACAGAGGGGGGAGAAACCTCTGACCAGGCCAGAGATATCAGATAGAACAGGTTATCCACTTCTATCCACACACAAGGTGGAATACTCTTAGGTTCCAGGACCTCCACCAGGTGCAGGATGGAGACTAGCGGTAGAGTTTTCAGAGATTTCCATCAAATCGAGATCAACTTTCCACAAGTTTCTGCTATTCTCCCAAAAGTTGCAGGAGACCAAGCATGGAGTGGCACATGGTGTAGCGTAAGCCAAACTTTTTGCCTTCTGAAAGATCCTTCCTGGGGGACCAAGCATGAAGACGCAAAGATGCCCCTTTGAAAAACGTAGATTTGGAGTTCTGCAAAACCTGGCAGGCATAAGCTTGTGATGAAAAGGTGAAAAGATAGTCTCCGCTAGAGGAGTCGAGCCGAAATATTGGTATCCTCCCAAATTTTCTGTGCTCATTTCTCAACTCCTCTAAAATCATCTCAAGAAGGGCGAAACGAGCCTACTTAAAAAGACTGGAACTTTGCCTTAAGCGAGGATGACTCTTCAAAAGGGATGGAGATGAAGAAGGGACCGAGCGGGGGCTGGCTGCAGAGAGAAGAGGGAGGCTCCTTAGGGCAAACCGAAGAGCCTGCAAGAGGGAGGGAGGGTGAGGAGCGTGCGACAACAAGCGCGACGGATACAGGAGGCCCAGAAACAGTAGTCGGTAACACTCTTTGTGGTTAGCCAAGAGTTAAAGATTGTCTCACCCTTAGGAGAAGCCTTGTGTGGGACGCAGAGAGGTTTAGGGTAAAGTTTGCATATCCTATTCCAGAAAGAAGGAGCGGTCGGGGACCAAGAAGAGTGAAGCCTAAAGGGAGTTGGTGTAGAAGGTGAAGGATGAGCGAGGGCCGGATGAGAAGGACGTCCAGGAAAAGGAGGTGGAAGAGGAGGAAGACGACGTCTCCTCCTCATGCTACCAAAGATATTGAGGTAGAGGGTTAAGTTTAATGTTTAAAACCAGCATATTTTCAGAAGCTAGTTCATTGGCATTATTACCATCATGTTTCATGTACGTAGTGCCTATGAGCCGTGGGCTTCACAAAAAATTCATGAATTACATCACTGACTTTGTCAATATATCTCACCTCACATCTTGACCCCAAGTTCTCCAAAAAAAAATATAAATAATTTTCCTAGTGATACATTCTTTCAAAAGTATGAATCTCTAAGGACAATCCAGGCCCTGAGAGTATCGGCATAGGTTTTCGATTGACCACAAATGATACAAATCTAAACATAAGTGGTCCAATGGGAATATGCAATGTGAGCGAAGTGAGGCAAGAACACTTCTTACCAATGTGAAATTTTGATAGGTGAATGGAAAACTATAGTGATGGAAGGAGATTATCATAACTTGGGCTAAAATCAGAGCCAACCAATCTTGGTGGTTGATGTTTTCCAGAGTAAGCTTTTGCTTGATGTAAAGATCATGATACAAATTATAGAGTTTGTACATACTCAGGAGGAGAAACTCTCTGATGGTCTTTAGCTAGAGAAGGTTACTCAGCCTCAAAGACTTGAGGATGAAAATTGTGTAAAGTGTATATGTTGTGTCCACAGCAACTTTGTAATCTCATACTTGTAGAAATAAAATTAGTCATTATTAAGAAAATAATAATAGCAATGAAGACGGCACTTCAATTGCTCGTGATCCATGTTGTACACAAATGCTTATGTTCTCATTGCCATTGTATAATCATTAAACATAGCAACTTAAGATGCATTCATTTATGAATGTAATCACAGTTCAAATCATATTAAGTCACTTACGAAAAAGTAAAACACCAAACCCCATCACGTATGAAGCTAGAAGGACTTGCCAGATAAGGGATTTGTTGTCAAGGTCTTGCTTGGGTACATCAGGGCCACGCATTGTAACCAAGTCGAGAAATATGGCTTTATTCTCACAACAAACAACAAGAAAATGTCTACCCTTTATTGAAGACACTGGAGAACTGAAGGCAGAGGAGAGCTGATTTGTTGCAGAAGGTGCCTCGGCAGCTGCAGAACGGTTGCGCCAAAGTTGCAAAAAACGAACATCGTTATCATAAAAGCTCACCTGCTTAACACTTCATTGTTTGGAAACCAAATGTAAAAGACCACTTCATAACTTGGTGTGTCTTGGAAAAGACCAAAGCTCAAATGCATTTGAATTAGATAAAAGTCAAAAGAGAGAAAGAAAGTAGCACTTATAGAACCATTACCTCCCTCACCGCATGGCTTCAATGGGTTTTGCTTTTGAGTCTAGCAATCAAGCAAAAAGGAAGACTACGAGTTAACTGATATTAATGCCATTGATGGTTTGCTCAATAAAAGGTGAACAAAACTTGCACGTAAAGTAATCATGTTGAGATTCAATGTATCATGTAACAAATGCAAGTTTGTATAGATTGATTACAAAAAAAAGTTCAAAGAAATTTCACAGCCTATAATGTGAGGAGATAAGACATGCTACTGAGAATATCAAAATGTAAGGTATAGACATACACATAATGCCTTCTCACAATTAACAGTCTATGGAGCATCTTTTTCCAAAAAAATAATAATAAATAATAATTTACAAGGAATATTCCTCTTAAATTCCAAATTAGTAGTTATGTAATTCAGAACTTCAGTTTCCTCATTCTATTATGCTATTTACACGTTTATTCACAGAAAAATCTCTATACACATGAATTTCACATTGATAGGCTTGCTTTTGGGTTATATTCACATAAATTATCATACTTAACAGCCTTAAAGAACTAAACCAAAATATTGAGAATGAGCCATTCGATCATTTTCATCATATGATCCAAAAAACTAGCCATGATTCACAATATTTGAAGCATTTTGCATGCATAAAACCTCAAAACTAACAAAAATGAAAACCCTGATCCACTGCAAGAAAACAAACAAAGGGAGAAATACTCAAAAACACAAATCAAAAAAGAGAAGAAAAGTTAAAGACAGTTCAAAAGGGCAAGACGCATACCAGTCTCGCCCTCAGCAAGCTTCTCAAGCTTTGCCCCCACCAAACGCCTCTCATCCACACCCCAGCTTTAAGCTCATAAATAATCTGAAAATTCAATAGCAAATGTGAGACACAAAAAACAATGGCAACACAAAGATAAATGAGAAACAACAAAGACTACAATGAGATCAATATATTGCAGAGAAGGGGAAGGGAAGAAATTTTGAAAATTACCTGGCGATGCTTCCAATTCCAGACAACCACATGATCCGATGCATCCGCAGTCACAATCCATGGATATGTAGGGTGCGTCTGAATTCGCATGATCTTGTCATTTGTAGGGCGAGGCGAAAAGCCCTTAACTTCAACATGATTCAGATCTTATGTCCGATATCCTGCCTTCAAATGGAAAAAGCAACATAAGAACCAGGCCTAACTAATCCTAAGGGAAGCACACACATGAAATACTCATTAATTTCACAAAATGAACCCTAGAAGCCATTAACGAAAGCTGAAAAAGGCCTGAGAGCTTATAATCATTGATCAGATAACCTGGATTTAAAGGTCCCCAATGTACATGGTTTAGGTTTAGCAAGAATCATTTTCAGCAAAATGAACAAGAACCACCATTATTACCAAAAAAAAATAAAGAACCACCATTAATGGGAGAGGAAGAAAGCCCAAAACCTCGTTTTAAAGGTAAAGCTGATTTACAGGAGGCTTAACTAGCCCTAAAGGCTAGGTAAGAGCTGCACGGGTACTCGCTCAATAGGTAAAAGCGAAAGAGTTCCACCATTAAGGGAAGTGAAAGAAAGCTCGAGAAACCTCGAGCCATTGGTGAGATGGTCGAGTATGCATTTCTTCATTTTTTTACCACCTGAGTTCCGAAATATATTTGGCTTTTTTTTTGTGCGTTTGATAACCGCGAAAACGTGGGAAAGTCCCCGACTTTGCCTGCCCCGGCAGCGTAATTTTGTGAAGTGGCAGCGCTGGGAAAAAATAGAACTCTCAAGGGCAAGCCCTAAAGAGCTAGAGTGAGTTATAATTTTATTTTATTTTTAGGGGCTCAAGTAGGTAAATGTAAATCTTCAACTAGAAATTTTAGAACTGATTGGATTGTTTTTTTCTAATTAAGATCAAACTGGTGAAACCCAAAATCTATAGAGATTTTTTTTGTATGATTTTTGTTTTTGTTTTTTTTTTTTACTGATTATGCTCATTTTCAAATCCCGATATTTATTAAGTTTATTTTGGTGGTCAAGCTAAAATAAAATAAAATAAAATCCCACAAATCATCATCGTCAAAACTTCTTCCCAACTAATTACGGTCGGCTATACAAATCCTGATCTGCTCTATTAAAAGTCATACCATCAATGTGGTCATAAGTCCCATACTTTTCCTCACAACTTCTAATAATGTCTTTTTAGGCATAGCCCTTGCTTTTTTTGAGCCTTTTAGCCCACTTAAGTCTACTCTCTCCCATCTACACTTAAAATTTCCCAAATGTATTCTTTTCGAATTTTATCCTTTCTTAGCTTGTCATTTATCCATCTCAACATCCGCATCTCTGCTATACTCATTCTATGGGTATATTATTTTTGACCGTCCAACATACCACCTCATAGAGCAATGCTAGTCTCATATCTATCTCATACCACTTACCCTCCAACTTCATTGGTATGTGGGGATCACATATAATACCGGCTGTACATCTCCACTTTGCTCACCCAGTTATGATTCTTTGTGCAACATCTTCATCAATCTCTCTATTTTCCTGGATTATCGACCCAAGATATCGAAAATGCGTTTTTTTTTATATTTCTTAGTCGTCAAACTTAACTACTTCTTCCTCTCTACTCTTATTATTACTAAACTTGTATTCCATATACTAGGCATAGGTGATCCCTCCGATTTTAAGCTCGTTCCCTCATCTGAAGGTATCAGCAGTCATATAAAAACAAAAATAATAAAAGTAAAAATTAGTAATCAATCATAAATTATACAACACAATCATAATACAAAAGCTCGTCCCCTCATCTGAAGGCAACAGTTGTCATATAAAAATAAAAATTAGTAATTAATGATAAATTACACAACACAATCATAATAAAATATTTCACACAACATAATCCTCATACGATATTACTAAAATCTCAATTGAAATAACATAAATCTTTAGTCTCCTCTAAATCTTTAGTCTCCTCCAATACCTCAAAATTTTATACTCCAATTACCAAACCTTCTAGTTTACTAATCAAACTTCTTCCTATTTTTTAACTCGTACCATAGAGATTTTGAATTTAGTATCATAAATTTATTGTTTATTTTAAATTATATAGAGAGACATTTGAAAGACTTCTATAAAAAAGAAATAAAAATAATGCTTATCATAATAAAATCATGTTATTCCAATCATATTGTTCCAATGACTTATCATGCTGAAACTAATGTCATGTTAGAAGACATGTGATTCCATGTAACTGCCGAAAGCATGTAAAATAAGTATGAAATAGTGTCATGATGACTGTAAAATGGTACAAGTTATTATTAAAAAATCTTTTTGGAATGGTGATGATGTTATTATTAGAAATCTTTTTGGAATGGTGTGACGATGATTTTAATTCCGTATTTTAGTGAAATTCTATGACAAAAAAGAAAAAAATGATAATTCTGCATTTTAGTGGAATTTTGTGACAAAAAAGAAAGAAATGATAGTTTATAGGCACGTGTTGGTAAAATGTTGGTAATGCATTTCCTATTTTTCTTTCAGACATTGCCACACAATAACAATGTATTTTCCAGGTTGCATCTAAATACTACCCAAACAGTAACAACTAATTTGCAGGTAATATATTACCCAGTAATGTATTACGCCAATAATATATTTCACAGATAATACATTTCAAGTTATCCAAACAGCCCCTCAACTTATAAGAGCGTTGCACTACACTTCAGCAACAAAAGGCCACTATAATCAGCAGAAAACTATTGTTGTTTGATGCTAATTTTGGGTTCACAATAGCAGCATAACAAACAACAAAAAACCGGTATTTGAGAAGGGCAGAACAATGTCAATGGTGCATACAGATTTTTTTTCAATTTAAAAATAATGAAGTGATTAATGAGTGCAAAATTACTAAGTACCTTTGCTTCATGTACAAGCTACATGCATAATATGAGTAACGAGTGCAAAATTCAGCAACAAATTATACTGACCTCCCATGAAAGAGCTACCTCGCATGTAGCTCTATTATGTCGATGCTGGCCACACTTGCTACAGTGAAGAGGCCTTATTTCTCAATGCGTTTCTTCCTAGGATGCCCAGGAGGACATTTCGTGTGTGGAGGTAGTATCTTTGGCTCATAAGAAGATGACTCTCCTTGTAAAGATATATCAAAGTATGAGACTGGCCGTAATGGTATGGCATGACTTTCTTTGTACTTTGCAATTGTGAAGTAGTTATCACAATATTCATATAAATCTCTCTTAACCATCTGAAGAGCTTTACATGCTTGCTTACATGGCAGGCCCAATGCCTGCCAAGCCCGACACTCACACTCTCGTGTGCTTATTTCATCTATGTTCACTAGTGTATAAAAAATGAAGAAGTTCAACTATTACTTCAATCTACATATCAAACAAAAAAAAAAAATCGACTCCAATTTTTTAATACAATATACCATGCAATGCATTATCTGGAACGTCTTGTTCTCGTAACTAAACAAGCCGGTCGTTTGGGTACCTGGATTGATCTCTCCAGGATAAAGCCTATCCAGGTTTTCAATTCGAATTCACTGTTTGGGTAGCGCATATGACGTGGATTGTGTAGTGCGCGCCAAATTGCCCTGAGTCATGTAAGCCCTAAATCACTAGAGAAGCCCTAAATCCAGAACTTTTTTTTTTGTCAAGAAGTTTTGCATGGTAAGCGAGAATCAGAAGGGGAGAGCTCAGAAGAAGGAGACGAAGGTTTTGGGGTTTTAGATCTGTTTAATCAAAGCAAAGATAATAACCAAGAAAAGATTGATGAGGTTGCCACAGGTAAAGATGAAATCAAGCTCTCTCTTGTTCGACAAACTTGCAGAGTAGTAGATGATTGTAGAATTCAGAACCCCGATATTGAAAACGAAGATATGAAGAGGAGTTTAGGAACCCACTAGTGAGAGAAACTTATAGGCTTACATATAGGAGGAGTTCCTGGAACCCCAACCTCGAAGGCCAATGAGGAATCTCTTGAGGAGCCTCAAGCCCAGTCAAATTTGTGCAGTTCTTCGATCTCAGAGAAATGAGAGGTATTCACTGAACTCTCTCCTTTTCACCTGAAATTTACTTGCATTTATTTTTCAAATGAAATGATCAAGCTCACTAATTTTCTGTTTTTAGAATATGTGATTCATGTGTAATTTTGGTGTAATTAGTAGTAGTATCCATTTTTATTTGTTAAATTGCTGTTTCTTTGACGAACTTTTGTTTTCTGATCATTTTCACTGTAAAAACTGTTTTTCTCTGGTAAAATTTCAAGATGAGGTGGTGTGTCAGTTGCAATGAGAATTTCTGTGTAAAGTTTTGGAGAAATGCTTCTCATTTATTGAATTGAGGGTACATGAAAATTCTTTTCCTCAACTACGCCATCATCTTTAATGTCTATGTTTTCCAAGATCAGATTGATAACTAATTTAAAACTATGTTTCTTTAATATTGGATATATTAAGCGATTGTAAGGGTTGATATGTTCAGAAATACTTTCATAGTTTTGAACTTATTACACGGTTTCAGTTTAGTTTATGTTTTGATCTCATTGTTTCTGAATTCTGATAATTGGTGCTACTGCTAATCGACTGAACTCCTCTTTACCTCTTCACTTGGTTTCTATCCTATTTGCATATCTGATGTTTACAAAATTTGACTTTCAGGTTCAAAACCTTTTAGGTGGCCCTTTTCTTCTTGTAGACTGTTATGATGATGCATCAAGCTCTATAAAACATATGCATTTGGGGATTCCTTCAAAACCCAGAAACACTAATCAGAAGAAGCTGCAATTTTTGCTGAAAAGAAGTCCAATTAGGGGTATTGAGCTCTTCAAGTCTTTAAATGGCTATTATCAAGAGCACCAATAGCTCATCAATCCCTTTTTGCAACTATTATAAGACACCTTTTCTTATCAAATCCATTCTTGATGCAAAGAAGACCTTTAAATTAGAGGATCAATGTGTGTTAGGTGAGCAATTAGGTTGGGGCCAATTTGGCCTTATCAAAGCCTTTAAGGATAAGCTAACTAGTGGGACCCTGGCTTGTAAGTCCATAGCCAAAGATAGGTTGGTCAAATTGTCTGGCCACCCAAATGTGGTGGCCCTCAAAGCTGTATATGAAGAAGAGGATTATGTGCATTTGGTGATGAAGCTTTGTACTATGAACCTGAGGCTGCCATTCTATTTAAGCATCTTATGGAAGTTGTGATCTATTGCCATGATATGGGCATTGTTCATACAGACTTGAAGCCCGAGAACATACTCATGGCCAATAGGTCCTTGTCATCACCAATCAAACTGGTTGATTTTGGGGAAAATTGATTAAAACATGTATCCTTTAAAAATTCAATCATGTGTTTTGTGATGGACGTTTTGCAATTAAACAAAAAATTACAAGTAGAAAGTTCAATATTTCATCTAATAGATATTGGAATAAACTTACTTCTTTTTCTTTTTTTTTTCACAAGCTACATTGTTTGCCCTACAAGAATTAGAGATAATTTAATTCTAAGTTTCAAAATAGCAAAGTATATAACTTCATGATTTCCCAAAACATCGATGTTAATTGAATATTTGATATGTAAGATATATATATATATAGGAAAAAGCTTAGGTGAGTCCACTAACTCATAGGAAAAAATGAGCCCAACGGCCTAGATTGAATCTGGGTCGATCTGACGATCACAGATGTTCGGTAATGTTTGAATTTTAATTTTTTTCTACATATTCAAATCACTTGAAATTTTAGACGTGTGTTCTTCTCATCAAGCCGCACCTAATAAAATAAGAATAATATTATTTCTAAAAAACAAATTGATCAAAATACCCACGAAACTTTTCGGGGGTATTTTGGTCAATTTATTTCATGTAAAATATTTTTTTGATATTTTTCGAAGCTTCACTTATTTTTTATGTTCATACGCTTCAAATTTCAAGTGATTTGGATTTGTTGAAAAAAATTAAAATTCAAACACTACCAGACATCCGTGATCGTCAGATTGACTCAGATTCAATCTGGGCCGTTGAGCTCATTTTTTCCTTTGAGCTAGTGGGCTCACCCTAGCATCTTCCTATATATATATATATTATATAGGATACAATGGAAGGAACAATAAAAAAATAAGGATTTCATCATACTTAGAAATAATATTTTCAAGTTTTGAATGAATTTGTGGAGTTAATTATTATAAAATTAATTAAAGAGTAATAATACAACAATTGCAACTAAATTTCCATGGATTCATTTATTCCAGGCAATCCAAACAGTGGACAGGCATATCCATGTTTCTTATCAGGTGCTAGGCATATCCATGTTTCTTATCAAGTGCTATCCAAACAGCAAACAACCTTATCCCAGGACAGACGAATTCGAAGATGAACCAATTCCAGAATAAGCCTATCCCCAGGGCAATCTAATCCAGGTACCCAAACAGACCTAGATGACCCGCCCGCACTAGAGGCAGTTAGGAAAGAGAGAATAGAGTAGGAGTGCGGAGAGTGAAAATCACGGAGCAGCGAGGAGAGAGAAGAGGATGCAAGAGAGAGAAAATGAAGAGCAGCAGAGAAGCTTCATAAAGATCCCATCTTACCAGGAGGTCTTCGAAGCTTCAAAACCTCAACCTCCCCCGTCACTTTTTCGCCCCTCTTCCTCTTCTCCTTCTTTACCTCCTTTCTCTGAGGCCTTTTCTTTCATAAAAAACTCGGAGTTTTATACCCCTCCTCCTGCTCCCACCGTTTCAGAGAACACCCCAAGGTTAGTAGTCCTCTCTCTCTCTCTCTCTCTCTCTCTCTCTCTCTCTCTCTCTCTCTCTCGTCTACGTCTACGTCTACGTTACTTACGTTACTTACGTTACTTACGTTACGTTACTTTACGTTTACGTTTTACGTTTTACGTTTTTACGTTTT
>NW_006499617.1:514495-528844 GCF_000471905.2 Amborella trichopoda | reverse complement strand
CTTACCTTCCTTCTTCTGACGTCTTTCTTCTAACTAAACGTACGTAGTTACGTACCCTCCTCTCGCCACCTCTCG
The DNA here is from genome assembly GCF_000471905.2 of Amborella trichopoda. The sequence goes on along the minus strand of NW_006499617.1, from coordinate 528,769 downwards.
TAGACGACCACCGTACGTAGTACGTCTCTCTCTCTCTCTCTCTCTCTCTCTCTCACTCTCTATGGGGCCCATCTTATTGGAATTATTCCATTAGTCCATTAGCTTTCTGTTCATAGTTTTTTTTTTTTTTGGGTGTTTTTATTTTCTTTGTTATTTGATATGTTAACTGTGGGAATGGAAGGTGGGTCATTTGTTATCATTTTTATTTTTATTTTTAGTTTCTTTTGTTCTGATTGTTGCTAACCTTATGTTTTCGAGTTCCTTTTTAAAATTTGTTTTCGGTTGTTTGAAGGCAAATTGCATCAGCTGGGCCTTCTTCTTCTTCATCATCCTCTCCTTCTGTCCAAGGTTGCAATGCAGTTCTCGTTAGTCGTAGACAGGTTAGTTTTTACAGCCTTTAATAAGCATATGTCAATACTTGAAATTTCTGCCTCAATTTGAAGGATAACTACAATTCACAGTTGAGTCAGTTTAGTCCATGAATCTATTTTTATGGGTTTATCCAAACCTTTTGTGGCTACTTCGTATGTCTTTTTTTCTTCAATTTTAAGGTCGTTGCTGGTCATATCAAGCCTTATGATTTGGGACATTGCTCTTCATGAATTCATATTCTGGTATGCATTTGAATCATGCTTAAGTTGCTCTAGTTGTTAATGCTCCTATCTTGCATGATTATTCATTAGCAATTAGGTGTGAAACTAGAAATGAGCTCAAGGTCAGGTGGTTAGGGTGGCGGAGCACCAAAACATGACGTCTTGAGTTCCGTTCTTACCACGGGTAGGGATCCCATCGCTATTGAACTATCCAAAGGTCCGAAAACAATCAAATAGTTGTTTTGTTTTGTAAAGAAGGTCCCAAGTTTATCATTGGTAAATATTGGTATCGATAGTGCATGTTTTAGTTGGGGGAAAAGTATACTTTGGAAGTATGCTTAATTTGCTCTAGTTGTAAAGACAGATAGGAATAAAGTATGCATTGGAGTAGATAAACATATACTGTGTGTAATTCTTGTCATAATTAAGACTCCCGGTGCCCAGAATAAAAATATTCAAGTAGTTGATTGTTTATTAAAGATGACTCCAATCTGATCACTGGTCATTATTGGTATGGTAACACATGTTTTAGCTTAGACCAAAATTGTCTCCTCAGTCTCAGACTGCTCTTACAAATCCACATGATTTGTAGTTCTTTCTTCTACACCCTTGCATTCAGAATTTCAAATTTGTATATCTATATTATACCTCATCGACTTCTAATATGAATTACATTTCTTCTTATATTAACTCATTTGGCAAACTTTGTTTGTTGGTCATGTATTCTGTGCAGCAAGGAAATCCATTGCTTAAACACATTCGAAATGCGAGGTGGATGTTTGCTGATATCGTTCCGGACTATCAGCTGGGGCAAACTTCCTGTGCACTATATTTAAGGTTCTCCCCATTAACCATGTTTCCTTTCATGATATTCTCTTATAAAACATTATTTTGAGTACTTGATAGGCACTAGAGTTCAAAATTTTCTACTGATGATGCTCATACAGATTTTCTTGTTTGGGGGAAATAGATGTAAGATTCCATTTGATGCCACTTCCACTATAAGTTTACACTTACGTAGTTCAGCTTGAATCCTGAAAGAGTTATCTGCTAAGATCAGTGTATATTCTACTCTTCGATGTTTATAGACGATCACTGCAAAATAGACACCTGATGATCATGACCACACTAAGATGCTTGAAAGAGATACCGAGGGGTGTCTATTTTGCAGCCATTGAATTATTGTAGATTGGCATCGAATAACATGGAACTCAATTAGAGGAAATAGGGTGAATTCGCACCTAGTTAGGTTTCTTTTGGGATTGTTCTTTCAATAAAGACTCAATACAGTTGAAGATGCAATGGTGGTTAACTGTCCACTTGCTGCTATCTTTTACAATTAAGGGGATATTGACAACACCACTCATGGTCCATGTTTTATGATATAGAAGAGAAACCCTCAAATGGCCTTTCTTTGCTATTATGCTATTTGCAATGTAGCACTGGGCTGATAGTGTAAGACTGGCAATTTGACACTGTTGATGATGAAGCCTTAACGTTACCAAGAAGTACATATCATAATCTTGAATGAACTTTTGAAATGAATGGTTCGTTTCATTTATAGACGATCAATGGAGCAACGTGTTGCCAGGGTGGATAGTTGCACTGTTGGATCATTCATGTGTCACATATCCTCTATGTAAATTACATTTGCGCCCTACTTGATTTCCAGACCCGTGCAAACTTAAAAATTATTGAACTTGGATTATCACGTACTTTTGATGTTCTTATCACACTTTCCTTCTGTTTTCTTTTTGGATCACAAAAACAATTGAGGATAAATTAGAGCAACATACATTTGTCTTTTCCAGATCCTTTTATATGTGGGCTGATTTGATGATTGGTACACAGCTTGCGGTACCATCTTCTTCACCCTGACTATTTATATTATCGGATCAGAGAGTTACAGAAGAATTTTAGGCTTCGGGTTGTTTTATGCCATGTTGATTTGGTAAGATGACTGGACTGACAATTCATATGCAAAGTCTAAAGTTGTTGAGAGCAAATGTCTAGGGATCTTATTTTTATATTTTGGGGCTGGCATTTTCCTAGCATGTATCAAGACCTCAATGTTATTGATCTGTGATTGTTAGGAAGATGTGGTGAAACCTTTACTTGAAGTTACAAGGACTGCTTTGCTTCATGACTGTACCCTTTTATGCGGCTGGAGGTATGATGCCAACTCTTCCATTTTTTTGAAATTGTCTCCTATATCTTTTGAAGATCAACAAGTTGGACGTCAAGAAAATGGTATAAGAAGACAGGAAACTACCAATTATAGAAGCCCATGTTTTTGGGAATAAAAGCATGCAATAGAATTAACAATAAGAAACCGTGATTTGAAATGGTTTGTAAAATGTATCTCTCAGAAGCCCTTGCTTATGATGCTTTTGTTCGAACAACAGTTTCTGAAATGCATCTTATACTTTTGGTTTATCTGTTTAGGGAAAATGACAATTTCATTTTTGGAAAATCTATCACAAAGCACTCAAGAGATCAGCTATTCATAATCTCACCCATTTCTTTTGATTTAATTTCAAACAACTCATCAAAGGGCATATCACCATTACTTAGAATAATTTATATCTTAGGTGTTGTTGTTTTGATAAATGAGTGAAATGTTGAATAATTGATTTTCTAGGTGTGTTTTTGAAAAATTTCCTTTTTTTTTATTTTTTGTTAGGATTTGTACTGAACTCTCAATGTATTGCTTCAGAACACAAGGAAACCCACCTCTTGCAATTGATTTCAACTCAAATAATTCTATGTAGACATGTCCTGATCCATCAATTAGTTAAATATCCTCCTTATTAGTAACCCCGTTATACTTTGCAAGCAGCTGCCTAATGATCTGGTGTCCACAAATAGAAGCAAAACCTTCTCCATGTGCCTAGAATAATAACTTAGAGCAGTCACCTTCTTGCCATAGCCTTACATCCATCACTGTCCTTGTTCCATGGTTACCTTAGTTTGTCAAAGTAGTGTAGATGGCTTTGTGTGGCTGCAGAATTCATTATTCCATGGTTACCTTAGTTTTGTCAAAGTAGTGTAGATGGCTTTGTGTGGCTGCAGAATTCATTGGATTCTATAGGTTTTATCGTTCTTTGATAAATAGATTCCTAAACTAGGGATTATGTTGCTTCTACTTTGTTCCGGCATCTATAAATATCAAAGTTGGTTTGTTTTGATTCTGGAGATGGATTTTCTCTTTAACAGTCGCAACTCCGCGTTTTCATCTACATTGCCAGTGATATATACATGACTGCATGCATGTTTGTATTTATCAGTGCATAAAAAATTATTTTTGACTCGGGAAAACACAGAGAGTCAAATTCACAGGTCTAATGGCCAAAATTCACAAATAAAAAACTTGGGTTGTGCTGAATTATTTTCCATAAATAATTTTTTTCTTGTTTGGACACAAATTCATTTTCAGATTGAGAAGTGTTGGAGTTTTGTGGCTTTCAAAGGCCTTGATACTTGGATCTTTTTAATAAATGTTCTTTTTGTCTTCCCTAGGTGTTTGTAGTTCAAGATTTTTTTTATTTTTTTACTTTCCTAGCATGAGTGGGTGTGTTAAGACTCACATAGATGAAATAGGTTATGTGAGCCTGCCCTACTTGGATGAGACAGGCCATTAATGTAGATGAACTTTACTTGGATGAAATAGGCCATTAGGGTGATGTGAATAGGCTCTACTTGAATGAAATAGGCCATTAGGGCAGGATTGAGTAGGCTCTACTTCGATGAAATAGGCCATTATAATTGGTTGGAGCTATCTCTGTTTGGGACATAATGGGCTCTTTCACTCTTGCCATGGTGTACAATTAGGCCTTGGTTATAAGAATGGACGCACACCCTGGGCCAGATAGGATTACCCCCTATTAACAGGTACCCTATCGAGGTCGATATCAGCCCAGTAGATATCATTTACCTAGGTGATGAAATAGGCTCCTGTATGTTAGGATGGTGCCTTGTGAGGACGAGTGCCTAAGAGCTTCGACAATGCCTCCAACAAAGCATGAAGGAGGGAACCTGGACACTACAACTCCATACTTGGTCAATGTGACTCAAACTTATCCTTGGGTACACACCTGGAATCTATGCATACATTGTGGCACATTTATGTCTTAGTCAGGTTTGACAACCAATCACGAGCCCCTTGCATTGGAGACTTTGTTACGGTTCTGTTATTTTAGTTTGAGGTGTAGATGAGATCGTAGGTTAGTTACTAAATGCCTAGTGGATTTTCTATTTCCAATGCTAGCATTGGCTGCTAATAATTTTAATAGTGACTTTCCAAAGGATTTTTCAAGAAAATAAAATGGTTTTGTTTTCTCTATATTAAACACAGGATTGCGATATTTTATTTTAGATCATGGATGTTTTATTATTTTTAATTTGTTACAAAAGAGGTCGTTAATTTTTTCTCACCCCAAGTTGAGGTCAATTGTTCATTGTATGTGGCATAATATTGAACCCACATGGTTCGACCAATTGACCCACATGGACCACTTTAGGTTGAGGGGATGTGATGACCTTTAGGCCTAAAGTCAATGGCATAGGCCCACTTTATGTCTAGGGGATTCATGGAGCCCATGGATGATTGCAAATTGGAAATATAAAAATGGTTGTACTTGGATAAAATCTGTTTTTACAAAGTCAAAATTCAACTTGGGTACGAGATTGGATCAATAATAGGAGATCTTATTTAGTTAAGAGTTTTGGAGATTGGAGAATCCTACTAGATCTACTAGTGCTATGAAGAAATCTAATAACATAAAGAGATTGGAAGATGATTGGGATCTAGGAGTCCTAAGGGATAATGGTGTTAAGATCCACTCTTTATCCATGATGGCTAGCCAAGGGATGGATGACTGAGATCTGCCTTTTCACACCATGGATCAGGTTAATTCACCTAAACCTCTATATAAAGGGTAACCCACCACTTTATGCTGAGATCACCATATCTTTCCCTGAGATTTAGAGCATCATGTGGAGTATAGAGAGAGGTCAAAGAGAGAAGTGAATTCCAAGAAAAGTAGGGTTTTAGGGCTTGATGAAAAGGAATTTGTGAGAGAGAAGGAGAGGTGGTGCATGAGGGGTTGGGCAGGGTTTTGGATATCTTGTCTTATGTGAGAGATCTGAGAAAAGAGATAGGAAACCCTACAACCAAAACCACCTATTCTCTGAAAGAGTGAAACCTAACCTATAGAGAAGAAAAGAGGTGAATTAGTCTCCTACAAGGTGTGCCATCGATCGGGGAGATCATATGGGGTGACACAAACCCTGAAGGTGAGTCTAGGTCAATTTTCTAGTGTGTGAGCTTTGTTGTTTTTTCTTCTTTTGGTGCACCAAGTTAGCAACAGTGACAATAAGTTTTCTTGGGGTAAACTTTGTTTTTCTTCTGTATTTTTCAGTCCAGTGACTCTAGTTTCACTCAATAAAATTTCATTATAGGCTTTTGTAAGACCATGTTATAGGGGCTTTGGTGAAAGGTGCTCAGTTCAGTCTGCAGCAAAATTTTAAAATGTTACACCCTTTAGAACCTAGTCATAGCCTCTCACAGGAAGATTTTTATCTTGACTTATTGACAAGCTGGCTTTTTAATTTTCACAAATTTTGAAAAATTCTTGCTACTAACCGTGTTTGTTTTCTTTTTCTTTTTTTAATTTATTTCTTTGTTGCATAGCTTGGAAGAATGTGGACGGTATTTGGAGACCATAAAAGTATACGAAAATAAGCCTGCTGACATTATTCAGGAGCGAACAGACAGTGACTATTTGTCACGGGTAACTTATTTTGAACATTTTCGAAATTAAATTGACTTTATCGTCCATGATCTTGTGTTAGAAATACTTTTAAACATGTTAAGTTTGTCATGATTTACACTGGATTGATATGATTACCTCTCAATGTCATATAGATTGAAACTATTTAATGTTTTGCAGCTATCACATGCACTTTCAGTTGTGCGGCGTGTGAACAAGAGTGATGTTGTCACATTGGGGTCTGCTTTTGGGGTAAGGCTGTTAGTCTGTAGTTGTATTGGTACTCTCTTGTCCCAAAGTAGGTTGATGCGTGAATATTTTTCCTGGATACTCTATCTTGACATACTTCTATTTTGGTCATATATCTATATATCTTCTGCTTTGTCAAGGTTAATTCCTTCAGTGAGGTCCAGACTTTTTTTTTGCCTCCAAACTCAAGTCTAGAATTACTTTGCAATTGACTTTAATTAGGTCTTTATTGATTTTTATGTAATATTAGTTTTTTCTTAGTTGATATAGAATTGGGCGTTCGAGTGTTTCTGCCTGCTTCTTTTGTCGAAGATTTGGATCTTAGTTTCTTCGGTTTCGTGATTTAGTTTTTTTATTACTAAGTTAAATGAGTTGATCCTAGTCTTTGCAATATTCCATTAATTTCGTTGATTTCGTCTCGGTTATTGCAATTTTCTTGTAGTGTGTATAGTTCACTTATTATCAATCACTTATTTATCGGCTCATTGGATGAGGGAAAATTTCTTATTTTTAATTTTTCTTCAATTTCAAAAGATGTATATTATAGTGTTAGTCTTAGGGTTTATTTCTAGGTTTTTTTGAGGTTTAGGGATTCTATGGTTTTTATATTTTTTATTTACTTTATGAGTACTATTATAAATATTGTTTATTAGTACTGTTCATGAGGCTAAAATTGTCATTTCGAATTTTAAGTTTAAGTTTGGATATGGGTCAATGTATGATTTGTTCGGACACTTTTTGTACTTGGAACGTTAAATAATATTATAAAGAGGTGCATGGGGACCTAGAAGAAGACAGTCACGTGATTTTCCAGAATTGAGGAAAAAGAAAAGCTCAAGCTTTTGTAATCGTACCTTGGGTGTGGAGAAGAAACCTTAGATTTCTGTAAATCATTCTTGTGTTTGGCTTTGTTTCTCGCTGATTTTACTATTTTCTTCAATTTTCCCTTCTTTAATTTGGTATCAAAGCTCCTTCAACAACAAGGCCAATGATCTCCAACCAAATCTAGGGTTGGCTGAATTTGGCCCAAATTTTGCGAAATCAAATGTAGATCTTACTGATTTTAGCAAGTTTTTGTTGATCATTGTTGGGTGTATTTTTAGTCATGATGCAAGACTAAATACACTTGGAAAAATGCATCAATCGGGCTATGGCGTGGCGCATGAAATAAGTATTGAGCGGACGCCAGATCAATATATCTTGGAAGACGGTGGGTCACTATACAAACCCGAAGGATGTGATTCTTGAAGATATTTGCAAGTCATGCCCTTGATATGATAAATGGAGTATGATCTTTCTAGGAACAATGATAGCAAAAGTAAACCATCTCAATTCGAGACCAACTCTGGGACATATACTCCCAAGGAAACAATACGCCTCTCCACATAATATTGGAAGAGTTTCGATACAGTATGATACACTTTCAAATCCGACGTCAGTCAAATATGCGCATCTTGGCTAACAACCGGTCGTAAAGGACCATTAGACCATCTCAGTTTGAGACAAGCTCTGGGATATATATTCCGAGGCTGTAATACACCTCTCCACACAATATTGGAAGAGTTTGATGCAGTACAATACGTTTTTGACTCCATCGTCTACCAAACGAGTGTTTGACAGATGGAGCATAAGGAAACCGCATCATATGATATCAAAATGAGGTGTGTCTTTACAAATATATTCATTGAGACCTCATATGCCTCTAGTCCAAGAACCATATAAATTGGACATCATTTGGCCCACCGGTCATGATTCATCGGCGGCCAAGATATGCCTTGACCAACGACCCCGAGCTTGATATTTTGGGAATTGATCCGAAGCTCTTGGAAATTATATACCCCTAATCTCAAAGATTTAGGTCATTTGGAGATGGCTTAACCCATCATCCATATTCATTTGCAGCCAGATCCTTATGCATTACGTGCCAGACAGATAGCCAAGATGAACTCCGGTCGCTAAATTTGAGATTTCTCCCAATTTATAAAGAGTTTTCTCATTAAACCTAGACCATTGGATTCCTTACTCAATGCCCTATCAGCCATGTAAGTGCAGCATCCTATGATTCTTTCATGAGAAAGCAACAAGCTCTGGAATAGTAACCATGAAAACTGTGCAAAAGTTTGACTGTCGCTAGATCGTTTTGCCCAAGATATGGAGAGTCTTGAGCCCAAATTTTGTGGAGATGTGTGTCATAGTCCCCTCCACAAAACTATCATATTCCCAAGGTTTATAATCCCCTGTGGTGGAAGCGGTTACCGCAATCCTCAGATCTGCCGTCGCAATCTGTAGCAGAAATCGGTTCACTTCGACGGGCCGTATCTTTCTCGTCTGTGATCCATTTGAGGTGAGGTTTGAAACATTGTGTTCGTCTTTGAGTCCTCTATTATCTCTCAAAATTTCATGGTGAAAGGTTTTGGCATCAGAATGCAGCAGCGGAAATACCAAGACATGTCAATGTTGTTCTGCAGATTAATCGACGACGGATAAGAAATAACCACTTTCCTTGATTTTCTCATAGAATCTCGCAACGAATCTTGGTAGTTGCACAATCAAATTAGAACATTATTGCAAGATCAAGATCAAACAAGGACAAAATTATCATTAAAGCTATCTGGAAGCGCTTTCAAATTCAAACAAGGATACAAGCTTACCTTTTCAAACCAAATCATGAGAGAAAACAGATATGGTCAACGATTTGGATATACTTCATGGATTCTCATCCTTATCACTTCAGGAAGTCTACTTAAATCCACTTTTCAGTGAGAAGGGGGAGGAAAAAATTGATACGCACCCATTTCCATTTTGTGCGTGATAGAGAGACAAGGGGAGTGACAATACCGATTGCACGGGCATTCAAGAGATAGGTCCTGATGTCACCATCTTCTGATCTGTGGTGTAGAAATCATTAAGATAGAGAAAGAAATTGTTGATCCTAATTCACTTGAAGCCTCAGCTCGAGAAGTAGCAGATTCGTGGATAGTACCCCAACACATAGTCAGGTATACGGGCCCATATTGATGTTTTTTTACTTGTCTGTATATTTGTCTTCTTAGAACTATGAGTGTATAAGCTTCAAGGCCAGAATCAAGGGTGTTCGACCTCATATAGAGGGTTGATGTAAAACTGTAATAGGGATTGTAAGTTCCTGGAATTCCTCAGATAGATACTCTGATGAACAATAAGATCATTTAGGGGATTTGAAATATGATAAGGATCAAGATGATAATGAAAGGATTTTGGAAGAGGGTAAAGAGTATGGAGAGAAGACAATAGGACTCATCTGAATCATGGCATTTGAAGATCTCATTAATATCAAAGAGGTAGAGCATTCAAGAATTTTAGGGCATTGGAATCAGAGTAGCACAGATGAAACGTGGTCAACTCACAAACCACAAATTGTGACCCTGATTTCAGAAAGTAATGAAAATAGATGTTAAGAAAACCTCTAAAAACTATAAAATTGGGTTTGAAGTTTTGTACATGATTTTCAATAGGAGTTCAAGGATAGTTGTATTTGATAGATTTGCATTGATTCCTCAATATACATATCGAGATCTATTTCATTAGGAATTATTTTTACCACGAATAATATTTGAACCAACAAAGAAAAAGAAGGTTGAAGAAGATGATTTTGATGTTGAATTCATTTTAGCACACTTCAAAACTTGAGGATGAGTTTTTTCCAACCAGGGGAAAATGATGGAGAGTAAAATTATTCTTATTTTTAATTTTTTTCACTTTTAAATGATGTATATTACAGTTTTAGTTTTGGATTTTATTTCTAACGTTTTTTTTTTTTAAGGATTCTAAGGTTTTTTATATTTTTATTTACTATATGAATACTATGGATGGGTACTGTTTACAGGGGTACCACTATTGTTACGAATTTTAAGTTCAAGTTTGGATATATGAGAGTATGTATTGTTTATTTGGACACTTTTTGTACTTGGAACATTAAATTATATTATAAAGAAGTGCTTGGGGGCCTAGGAGAAGGCAGTCACGTGATTTTCCAGGATTGAGAAAAAAGAAAAGCTCAGGCTTTTGCAACCCTAGTTTGGGTGTGGAGAAGAAAACCTAGGTTTCTTTGAATTATGTTTGTGTTTGGCTTTGTTTCTTTTTGTTTTACTGTTTTCTCAAATTTTCCTGCATCACTGATGAAGATTGTTAATTCTGAATGTTCTCTATGTAAATGCCATTGCAGTCACTCTCTCGTGTTATGGATGCCTCCATGGAAGACTTAGCTCGCTGCCCAGGTATTGGTGAACACAAGGTAAATGCCTGATTTTTTTTTGTTTTCTTGAAATATAGGAAAATGCCTGATATTCTTTCCTTTTATCCATAAATTTCACGGCATGGTCGTTCATTTAGTATTTTGATACAAGGTTTCATCTAGACAACATTGTATTTTGCTGCTACAGAAAGTTTTGTACCTATTGTGATCGTTTTTTTTTTCTATTCCGCAGTTGTGGAATGTATGAAGTCAAAAGCAGTAGGATGTATTCTCAATGTTTGTGATTTTTTGTTCATAGAACTGGATTGCTACTTTATCGCACAGTACACAAATTCATACTGGATTGCATTTCCAGCTCATGAAGCATGTTAATCTTTTGACTTAAAAGAAAAGAGATTTCTATCAATGAGTGCTATAAAGAAACAAGGAATTTCCAGTACATAGTTATATGTGCATTGTCACACTAGTCTGGTTGGGATCTTAGTTATTCTCCTGATACTCGTCCTATTCAGTATGTTGAAATTTCTTATTATGTTTGATTTGTTTTCATAGAAAGAAATCATTGTATGTATACTGTGGAGTGTGTTAATATAGGTATATGACGATGCTTTATTAGGCTTAATTTGTATTGTTTGGAGTATCTCTGCATTCTAGGAATCATGGTTTCTGAGCAAAACCATGTGCGAAGCAGCTAACCTCTTCATGTATTTTCTAGCCTGGAAGTTGCAGAACACTTACATGTGCAGCTTTTTAATTCTTGTGGGGTGATCTCATGTAAACTTCCTGTCACTTTTCTTGTCGTCTTTCTGTCTATTTTTTATTGTGGTGTACTCCTGGGGGGCAAATTGTTGGTGTACACCCGGGTAACAAATTCATATGGTGCGTATGGTGTACTATTGGGGGAGCAAATTGTTCACTTTTCCCAGGGACAAAATATCCACTTAGGAAGGATTTATTTAAATCTTTGGGAATCACCTTATAATCGTCAGGGGAATGTTTTCAATAAACAACCAAAAAAAAGATTTTGAGTCCGTAAACATCTAGATCTGAGTAGTCTATTTTCAATCTTCGAGAGTGATTTTTTCATGCAGTTCTAGGGTGCACACTCTTCCTTTTTTAATGAAGAGATTAAATGCCCAATATTTGTGGTCCAAAAATTTCCCATAGGTAGGTTTTTGCTCAGATACATGTAGATTTTACTCCCCCACGAGCATGTGACCTTATTGCTTTTCTTATTGAAATATATGCTTACTATCCTCTCGTCTAATTGTCTTGAGTGACAAACGCCGTGTTGTGCTCAAGGTACCATGGCCATTCATCTTATCTTCTCTCTCATAAATCATGGTCTATACATACTAAATTCTAGACTTCTAAAGAATCGCTTGAGATTCCTAAGTACGAGATCTTCTCAATTTCCTTAAGACGTAATCTCCTAATATTTCTCTCAGTACACCACGATATCTTCTACTTGTGTTTCATGTGGATGAGCATTCCTAAGACAACAAGATCGTTTATTACTCTCCTACCATGATCTCTCTCTCTCTCACACACACACATTTGGATGAGCATTTTGAAGAGTCTAAGACAATGGTATGTTCAATTATTTTCCTAGACTTCTGTCATGATCTCTCTCTCTCTCTCTCTCTCTCTGATTCATATGCTACGCCACAGGCTGTCTATACTAGTCTATCGGTTCTTGTTCTGAACCATGCCTCCTAACGAGATAATGGAAACTTGGGCCTGTTTTTAATGGTCCAGGTCTTTATTTTTCCCATTTTTAAGAAATTATGTTGTGAATGCTGTTTATTCAACTCTTTCTGGTGTTTACTCTGTTTTGCTACTTCATCATCTTGTGAAAACAAGAAAATACACCTCTTGAATCTGATCTTAATCTCTCTCTCCAGGTTAAGCGCTTGTATGACACATTTCATGAACCATTCAAACGCAATGTGCCAAGCCATCCTTTTACTGGATCAGGAATTCCAGCCCCAGAGGATCCAAAACTTGACGAGGCAGGTAAAAGTAAAGAAACATGTGGAGAGAGAAAAGAAGAAGAGAAGAAAGGTCATGAGACCAAGGAGCACGAGGAACCCGGCTTGACTGTTGGATCAGCTCTAGCTGCTGCTCTTGCAAAATATCCAGATAAAGTTTGTAAGGAGAAAGGGAAGGGCGTTGAGGGTGTGAGCTCTATGGCGATGTCCAATAAAACAAAAGAGGGATCATCCAATGAGAAGGTTGTTGAGTGAGCTTTTAGTTCATGAGAAAAGAGGGATCATCTAATGAGAAGGTTGTTGAGTGAGCTTATAGTTCAGGATTTATGAAAAGATGTGGCAAAGTTTTACACTAGCTTCCCTACCTAACACAATCCTTCCGGACTAGGGACCAGCATGACCGGGTTGGGACCGGCCATGGCAGAGTTTGGGTGAGCTTCTTGTGCTGTGTGTTATTAGGGAAGGTTGTATCTTGATATGCAGGTGGCAGTTTCGCTAAGCGTTGTAGCTTTTACCTTACATCTAGTTGGTTGTGAGATGAATTTTAGCTATGCTTTTAAGAACTTACCCATGCGTTCAAATACATTGGATGATGTGTCGATTATTTAGGCCCATCAATGAGCCAAGCTTGAATAATGACACCAGCAATAGTTCAAAGACAGATTCATACTTCTAATTGTGGTTTAAACTCTTGTGCTCTATCAAAAATGCAGAAAATTCAACAAACATTTTTGACATAAAATTCTATATACTTATAAATATTTAATAGTGCAAATGTAAACTTCTTAATGTCAATTAATAAGTTAAGGAAAGTGGGATTCTATCTCTTAAAAAATCCTCTCTCTCTCTCTCTCTTCTATCTTCAAGAATGAAGTCCTAATGAATCGACCCATTTTATTTCTCTTTTATTATTTGTTTCTCCCTCTCTCTCTCCAATTGTCTACAGTAGCTTAACTTTTAATCGTAAGTGGAGTTTCATAAATAAGATTTTAGCACATTTCAGATAATTTATATGGAAAATCCTACTTTAGAGAAATCAAGCACTTGAAAACATTATTTCTTTGAAAGCAAGTTAAGAGAGTATAATAATCATTTTCTTTGATAACTCGTAAGATTCCATGAAAGAAAGAGTATTTAGAGGTAAAATTTAAGCTCAACTTGCTGTTTGTAAAGAAAAACAAAACGAGGCATGCTATATATGACTAATGATCTTATGTCATACACGCCGGTTGCATAGAACCCCTTCTGTCACCGTCAAATCTCTGACCATATTTCGATGATGTTTCGGGGTGTCAAGTCACCCGGTAAAGAAGTAAGAAATCCTTGGCGAGATGATGTTGCAGGCAGGCACAATTCTTAATCTCCTTCGTGACCACTACTCCCAACCTCCTTGACCACATCAAACACATGCATCAATGAGCTCTGCCCCCTCATCC
>NW_006499617.1:502434-514024 GCF_000471905.2 Amborella trichopoda | reverse complement strand
GTAATGCCCTATGGCCTAGTTGTTCCCAGCACCATTTTGCCCAAAAGCAAAAGTTATCAGGCATGAAAATTCAAACGAAAAGAACCTTTCCATGGTTCAAGCCTTCAAGGTCCATCAACACAGCTCTTGGAACGTAGTGGCCTTTGCTCACTTCATTGTAATAAACCGTCACTCTCTCTAACTGCAATAGAGAGTCTCCTTTGTATGCACCAGTGGTATTGATGCCATGTTCATTGCAGACAACCTCCCAAAAGTTGCCGCCAATTTGGTTTCTACATTGTCCGGATATAGTGGATTTCTCTAATTTGGGAATCTGAGGTGAGAGAAAAACGCATCAGAGATTTGGCTTTTAGAGAGATCTCTCTCTCTAGAAAGAACACAAGAAACCCACAAAGATTAGGGTTTTAGTGAGAGAGAACTCTCTTCCTCTAAAAAAACAAGGAAGATTGAAAGAAGCTCTCTTCTCTCTCTCTCTTACATTCTACAGATTGGGCTTTTGGGAGAATGCCTATCTTAAGCGCGGAATTGGGTTTTTGTAGACATTTGTTGTTGCTTTCTTATCTGAAATTAGAAAAAACACGAAGAGAGTACATTTTTGAAGAGGGCTCGCTTCTTTCTCTATCTAAGAACATTAAGAGAAATGGGTTGAAGGGGATCGAGAGGATTTCATTAATTTTCGGGATATGGGGTAAGAGAGAAATCCGATATCGGTTTTAGAGATAGAGAGAGCTCTCTAAATATGTTAATTTCTTTACCGAGTGACTTGCACGCCCATATGGACACAATTTGACGGTGATGAAAATTTGACGGGGATGACAAAATTACCTTTTTGTCTTGTAGTAATATTTACAAAATTACCCCATAAAAGTAATTTTTTTAAAAAAATAAAGTACAAAATTAATAAATCCATCATTCACAACTCTCTCTATCTTGAACCTTTGTAATTCGTCTTTGACTGAATTCGTCTATATCATCTTCTTCTTCAAGGTCTGTTTCGTCCAAGGAAAAATATCTATTGTTGTGAGCTGGTGATGACTATACGGTCTTATCTGATGAGATCGGCTTTCTTCCTGCTTCTGCAAAGATTTTGTTCATTTGTTGTCCAAGGTTTCTTTGGAAGCATTAGGGTTTGTTTGTAGCATATTTCTCAAATATGTGGGGAAGTCAAAGGAAGTATTGGTTGTATTATGTCCACGTGGACTGGGGTTATATATAGGTTTTTGTGGTGGTATGCGTTTAGGGACGATAGTTGTGAGATCCATATTGAAGATGTCCCACCATTTTACTGAGATGGTTTTTCCCAGGCGTAGGATATAAGTATGGTCGGCTGTATTATTAACAGAGATGGAGTATTCCCATTTCATAATCCATGGGAGTTGGTATAGTGCAACAAAGTATAAGTGATTATCTGTATTATCATCACTATTATTGAATATAACGAATTGCTCCTGCACTTTTTGGAAAGCAGGAGGTAAAATTGCAGTGGTTGATCCCCAAACTAAAAACAAATTTTTAAACCAATTGGGGAACCTTTCGAAAATGGGTAAACGAAACTGAATATACCAACTATGAGTATTGTTTGGATTTTGGTAGTAAAACATTTTATGCCATGCTTCTATGTATTCGGCATACTTGTAATATTCGTATGAAAAATCAGGATTATGTAATTTTTTGCCTTGAGCAGGATTGCAACCCCATTCATCATAAGAAAGCAATTTCTTGATCTGTATTTTTGAATGGTAGTAATGGACAACAGAGATGGATCCTGTTTCCATAAGAATGACTTCATAATACTCACGAGTTTTGACTCCATTGCTTGGATTCAAATGGTTGATAAGATATAATGAAGCAAGTTTGATAGGGTCCATATTAGTATGGTGGTCATCTATTGTAATATATATAAGATATGCTCGTTCAATATATGCAGAGCGAGGAACATTAGGCCTTTGGTTTGGTTTTGATTGAGCTGGAGTATAGGCGGGAGTGGATGTATTAGCGTCTGGATAAGTGATTTGGTGAACAGGAGAAATGGAAGGTGAAAGGGTTGCCAAAGGCGGGTTCTCATCTTCAAAGGGTATTATTGTCAAAGGGCGTTTCTCACTGCGAGAGGAATTGCTACGAGAGCTCATGAGGGTAGGTGGATTGGACAGAGTATTATTATTATTAGCTGCAAAGAGCTGTAGTGCAAGTGATAATGGTGAATCGTCGTTGGCGTCAGTGTTGCCCCCCTGCAAAAATTCACGGGTTAAAAAATCAGGAAGTGAATTAGAAGACCGGGGAAGGTGTTCAATAGTAAAATCAAAGGCAGAAAGTATAGCTTGCCAGCGAGCAAATATTTGTTTGGCAACAAGGTTTTGAACATCTTTTTGCAGAATATCTTTAGCGGCTTTGCAATCAGTTCGAATAAGAAACTGTTGATTGAGAATATCACTTTGAAATTTGGTAACGCAATGGACTATTGCAAGTAATTCTTTTTTGACCATAGAATAATTTTGTTGCGTTGGATTCCTAGCTTTAGAGGTATACCTGAGTAGTTGTTCATGACCATCGATGCGTTGTTTGAGAATACCCCCTAATCCCAATTCTGAGGCTTCACATTCAATTATTTTGAAAGCAGTAGGATGAAGATGAGAATGGCAAACAAGGGTTTTGACTTTTTGTTTGATGAGTTGGACTGCTATGGTATGAATATCCGTCTAAGTTGGAGGATTCTTTTTTAATCTATTATGTAAAGGCTTAGCATCTATAGCAAGATTGGGATAAAAATCACTAACATAATTTAAACATCCTAGAACTTTTGAAGTTCTTTTTTATCTAATATTTGATCAGGAAATTTGTTAGCAAATTGTATGGATCGATTTATAGGAATAATAGTGCCATGATGGATATTGTGGCCTAGAAGCCTAATATTTGTTTTGAATAAAGTAATCTTTCTTGCAAATACAACTAAACCAGCATTCTGGACTGCATGAATAAAAGTATTAATATGTTCATCTATGGATTCAGAAAAGATCAAGACGTCATCGATATAAACTATCATGAATTGATAGTAAGCATTGAATACATCATTCATTATTTTCTGAAATTCTGACGGAGCATTTTTGAGACCAAATGGCATTACATTCCATTCGTATTGTCCAAAAAGTACATTAAATATTGTTTTATAGTTATCTTTTTCTTGAATTTGTATTTACCAATATCCTGATTTCATGTCAAATTTGGAAAATATACAAGCATTTGCTACTCTATCTAGTAAATCCTTTTTATTGGGAATAGGATATCTAATCCATTGTAACACTTTATTTAAAGGTTTATAATTAATGACTAATCTTGGAACTCCTCGTTCTTTTTCAGCATTTTTATTGATATAGAAAGCTGTACAACTCCATGGTGATGCGCTTGGTCTTATTAACTTTTTTGTTTGGAGATCAGTAATTTCTTTTCTACACATGTCTAATAAAGTAGTATTCATTTGTATTGGTCTAGCTTTAGTAGGGATTTGTTTTTCATCAAATCCAGGTTCGTATGGTAGACTAATACTATGTTTTTTCCTTTCCCAAAAAGCATTGGGATGCTCACTACAGATAGAGGTTCTATTTGTTGTTGAATGGATTGAATCTTTTGTTGGATCAAAGGATTCTGTATTTGTTCTTCCACATATTTATATTTAATTTCTTGTTTTAAAGTACAAAGAAATTTTTTTGTACTTTGTAATTGACTTTTGACATTATTGATTTCTTTTAATTTTGGTTTATGAATAGAATCAAAGTGTATTGGTACATTTTGATAATTAGAAGATATTCCCGTTTGATCTATTGATAAGGGATATAGTAATGTAAGAAATGAGACTCCATGAATAACAGCTTGGCTTAGTCCTTTGACCATAATAAATGGTGTGTTGATACATTGTTGATTATAACTAACAGAAGCATTGGATAATTTATAATTAATAAAGAGTCTACTGCCATCTGCAGTATTTAGGATTTGAGTTGTTTTGTCAAAATATTTTGTTGGTACTAATTCTTCATTGATACAATTAAGGTCAGCACCTGAGTTTATTAAGACTGATGTTTGAAAGTGATAATCTTCTGCTACTATAATAGTGACTTGAACAAACCATTTTTGAATCATAATTTTATATATCTGATTTACAGAAGAAGTTGTGATCAGAAGTGGTTTAGCTTCTGATGTTTCTGGTATATCTTCCGGCGGATCTGGACTAAATGTTGTGACAAGATGATTGAATTCTATTTCATCTGTATCTGAATTTTGATGAGATACATTTTGTAATTCTAGGATTTTATTATCTTCTATAGTAAGCATATGAAAATTATGAGTGGGTATAGGACAAGTGCAATTGGATTCTTCCATTTGATGAGATGATTCTGTATCAGTAGAAGAATCTGAAGAATCAGATGACTCTATCCATAATAGGTCATCATCTTGGATATTTGCTATATGTAATTCAGTAGAATCTGAGGACGTGGTATCATAATTGATTATATTATATAATTTTGATTTGATTGTTTCATCTAGGTGTAATGCTTCTATTTTCTTTTTTAACTTGCATTGGTGTTTGTAATGGCCAACTTTTCCACATTTACAACATACTGGTAGTTTCCTTTTAGTATTTGGAGAAAACTTCTTTATAAATTTTTGTTTAGACTTTTTATATTTTTTTATGGACTTTATTGGACCTATATTTGTCTTTTTTGCATTTTTTCTTTTTCTTATATAGCTTTTCAGGTTTATTTTTTCTATCTAAATGACAACCAAATTGCTCACAAAAATTACCAAGTTCTTTACGCTTGGTAATTTGCTGTTTATCAAGTTGTCTTTTGAGTTAAGATCAATACATGAAGCTAATCCTTCAGCACATATTTCTGTTGATAGCTCTCCAAGTATATATGCAGAGTATACTATAACTCCATTATGTTTCTTTCTTAGTCTCTCTTTGACTTTTTTTGTAAATAAGTATGGTAGACCAGCAATAAATTTTTCTTTCCAATGGTCTAACTGACAATCTTCTCGTATCAGTAATCTTGAGAAAAAGACGTCCTTGTACCATTTATAATGGGATAATGTAGGACAGCGAAGGTTGGACAGGAGATCTTCAGATCTTGCTGCTAATAGGGCTGTACTTCCTACAAAATGTAATGTGATCGTATATATTAAGGTGTTTACTGCATCACTTTCAGTATAAATTATTTCTTGATTTTGTTCATTTCTGGCGGTCCATTGTCTTGTATTGGTGAGGATTCTGTTTTTGGTTTCATCATCTATATAGAAATCCCATCAGCCTCTTAACCAGCAAGTAAATCCATTTACTATTGCTTTGGCAACCTCTTGGTCTGGATTGCCTGCCATTTTATTTGTTGACGCAAACATTGTCATATGTCTCATGACATCTAATATCTTGAGTTCAGATAAACCATCTATTGTCCAGTTGACTATTGATCTTCTTGAATAGGAAACATCTTGTTATATGACATCTTCTTTAAGTTGTACATCAACAGGTGTAGGTCTCTTATAGTATGGTAAAGCTATGATTGGTTTCCATGTTTTACCATATGCTATTCTATTTAAATCAATAGGTGAAGTATCCATAAAAGCAGATTCTTGGTTTTGGATAGTATCTTCTATAATTGGATCCTCTTCTTGGAGCATCATAGTCTCATGCTCTGGTATTTTTGTTTTTCCCCTATCTGAAGATTCTGGGATGGTTGGTACATGTATACTGGGTATTGGTATAGGAATACTGAGTTTAGGAGAAGGGATTTCTTTGATATCTAGTTGGGCTAATTTAGATATTAATTGGTCTAGTAGTGTTTTATTATTTTATCCTATATGGAATTTATTTTTATTGAGTTCTGGAGGAAGTTTGAACAATACTGCTTTAAGAATAGAAGGAGTTATTCCCTTAGTTTGAGGAGTAACTAATCTTTCTATACGTTCTGCTTATTTTCCTAAAGATTGCATATATAAATTGGTACAATTGTTTTGTTCTACTATATGCGGTATTAGTTCTTGTTTTTTACCTATTTCTTTTGGTAGAACTTTATATGGTGTTGCATTAATATCATATAGGGATTGTGGTGGTTCTCCTTTGCTTAAAGGGGTTATTATTCCTTTTAGTATTATACTTTTTTCAGGAGGGTGTGTACTAGCAGTAGTAGTACCATCCGTGCTGATGTATGTTTTTTCTTCTATTGTTTGAAGAGTATTAAATTGAGGAATGTTTATTTTATATTGAGTACATATTACATATAACCATATAAAAAATCCTTTTGTTTCTCTTTCTTTTTTCAAGAATTTATTATATTTTTTTTGGAATATTTCTACTAACCTGGGTTGAAAGGTTTTAAGATACCATTCCCTAATACTCTGATTTTCTGAAGCAAGATAATCTTGTTTGATATAATTAATATTTATTTTTCTCTTTTTTCTTTCTAATTTAGCAGCTAAATATTCTTCTAGATATGCATCATCATTATCTATATCATCTTCTACTTGTAAAATAAGTATTTGAAATTCAGCTATGTCAGGTTCAGATGTATACATGGGAATAACTACATGATCAGCTGTTCTTTTGACTCCTTGTAATTGGAAGTCTGAAGATGTTGTAGGTATTGATGGAGAAGGAAGTATTATGACATCGAGAGTAGTATGACAAGATTTTCTAGCAGGTATTAATGGTTTTTTATTTCTTTTCCTATTAATATCTATATCATCCTGTACTATAGGTTGTTGAAATTTTATTTCAATATTTCCATCTTGATACGCGATTATTTGATTTGGAATATTATTCACAGGAACTTCCCTGGGCTGGTTTGCATTTTTCAATGCCCATGATTGAGGGAGAATAATATCGGACCAAGTAATAGTTTTTGGTATAATAGTATTTGATTTTTCTATATTAGTTTGAAATAATATAGTTTGATCCTTCTTATCAGTTTGCATAATATTAGGACAGAGAGTATTCATTACTTTATAATAAATTCTGTATACTAATGTCAAATTCTGAGAACCATGTGTCATATTAAATCCATGAGTTTTCAAATTGATAGTTAATATATCTAATATATTTGGATATGTTAATGAAACAGAAAAATTTGGAAAACAATTAAAATATATGGGTCCACTACATAGGCTGGAT
The DNA here is from genome assembly GCF_000471905.2 of Amborella trichopoda. Next base: position 506,868 of record NW_006499617.1, on the reverse strand, counting down.
TCTACCATGCCTAGGAGTGAATATGAGAACTTTTTGTGTCTTGTATCTCTTAGGCATACAAGCACTGAAGTGTTTAACCCTAGACGGGTTAAAGGTTTAATGGCTATTTGTATTAATCCAATGTGTAAATATTTATAATTATTTTCTTTATATTTTTCGATAGTTTTTCTTGATAATAGTTGAAAGTCTTCCTGGTTTTGGGTTACTGATAGACTTTCATCTACTGTTTTTATAACATAACCTAATTTGAATTTGAAAGATCCTTTCTGATAAATATATTTTATTGGTACTTTAGGAATATTCCAATTTTGGATATGATGTTCAATAACATTGATGATGATTTCTTCTTTATTTTTAACTCTTAAGGTTTGAGATTGAGTTGCAGTATTACCTTTAAGATTTCTAATTAAATTTGCCATCTGTAGGTTGCGGATAATGACAATTTGGACGATCAAGGGTCCAGCGTGTTCCCCTAAGCGGCTCTTCCTGGCCTTGGCGGGTACTTTGCCTAGACTTTTCCTGTCGTCTCTTGCCTTAACTCTCGGACCAACTTTTTTAGATGTAAATTTAAATAGGTTTTTACAGTAATATTGTAACTTTTAACTCTTAACAGTTCACTGTTTTACTGTTTGGCTCTGATACCAAAACGTATACCACCACAAAAACCTATATATAACCCAAGTCCAAGTGGACATAATACAGCCAAGTACCAATAAAAGATATTTATCCAAACGCGCCGGGATCTACAGTAAAAACATGTTCATATTGTTTATACTGAGTATGTGAATAATAAGCTGTTATATTTTAATATTTCTTGTAAAATTCTGTAATAGTTTAGACATAATAGAATTATGAAAATAAAAGGTATGATTGATATATCTATGACTAACCACTGTGTGTGGTTGAGATTACCTATTTTGATACTAAACACTATTTTGAATTGCATAACATCACATCACATTCTTATAAAACTTTGTACAGATACATCAAAAAGGAATAAGAGAACTTATACAAACTGTAGGTAACAAACTGTAAAACAAACTATCTGTATACAAACTAACAAACTGTATACAAATTAACAAACTGTAAACTGTAAAAACACACTTACTGTTTACATATGCAATAGCTGGAAAAGAGTTTCCAGTGTTGAGGGCAATAGGAAGGGAGAGAGCGAAGATTACAATCACACATGGTAGGAAATATGGAAAAGGAGGAAAAGATAGAACCTGGAAATTAAGGTGAATTATGTGATCTGGTATTCATGAGCTATGAGGTCAGGATAGCTGTTGCAGTGGATGGAGCAGGTAAAAGACAGAAAAGTATCTTCTGAGAGAGATGAGAGAAGAGAGGAGAGAATTGCAGAGAAGACTGCAAAGAGAATTGCAGAGAAGACTGCAGAGAGGGGAGGAGAGTGTTCGAGGAAGAGCTCCTGAGTGACCTGCCTCTTTTGAGGAAGACAAGCCCTTATATAGAGGGGAAAAGGAGTGCCTTCGTCGCGAAGGAAGGATGACAAGGCGTAAAGCAAAAGAAAAAGGCATGTGACATAAAGAAGATGCTGTCGGCGGAAGAAAACAAAATGGAAAAGAAAAATGAAAAAGCCTTTTGTCTTTGTCGGCACTTGTGGACAAAAAGGCACTAGTGAATAGTATGCGACTTTGTCTTTTATGTCGGTGCTACAGTGATGGTATCTTGGAATAGTCTTCATTTGTCTTTTTATGTCGGTGAAGAGCATCTTGACACAGTCTTGGTTTGTCGTATAATGGTGGAGAGCATCTTGACACAGTCTTGGTTTGTCGTATATTGGTGGAGAGCATCTTGACACAGTGATATGAGTGAATGGCAGCAATGAGTCGTGGTCTTTGACTGAATTCGTCTGGATCATCTTCTTCTTCAGGGTCTGTTTCGTCCAAGGGAAAATATCTATTGTTGTGAGCTGGTGATGACTGTACGGTCTCATCTGATGAGACCGACTTTCTTCCTGCTTCTGCAAAGATTTCCTTCATGTGTTGTTCCAAGGTTTCTTTGGAAGCATTAGGGTTTGTTTGTAGCATATTTCTCAAATACGTGGGAAAGTCAAAGAAAGTATTGGCTATATTATGTCCACTTGGACTGGGATTATATATAGGTTTTTGTGGTGGTATGTGTTTGGGGACGATAGTTGTGGGATCCATGATGAAGATGTTCCACCATTTTACTGAGATGGTTTTTCCCAGGCGTGAGATATAAGTATGGTCGGTTGTATTATTAACAGAGATGGAGTATTCCCATTTCATAATCCATGGGAGTTGGTATAGTGCAACAAACTATAGGTGATTGTCTGTATTATCATCACTATTATTGAATATAACGAATTGTTCCTGCACTTTTTGGAAAGCAGGAGGTAAAATTGCAGTGGTTGATCCCCAAACTAAAAACAATTTTTTAAACCATTTGGGGAACCTTTCGAAAATGAGTAAACGAAACTGAATATACCAACTATGAGTATTGTTTGGATTTTGGTAATAAAACATTTTATGCCATGCTTCTATGTATTCGGCATACTTGTAATATTTGTATGAAAAATCAGGATTATGTAATTTTTTGCCTTGAGCAAGATTGCAACCCCACTCATCATAAGAAAGCAATTTCTTGATCTGTATTTTTGAATAGGCAATTACTCTGGTATTTTGCTGGTAGTAATGGACAACAGAGATGGATCCTGTTTCCATAAGAATGGCTTCATAATACTCACGAGTTTTGACTCCATTGCTTGGATTCAAATGGTTGATAAAATATAATGAAGCAAGTTTGATAGGGTCCATATTAGTATAGTGGTCATCTATTGTAATATCTATAAGATATGCTCGTTCAATATATGCAGAGCGAGGAACATTAAGCCTTTGGTTTGGTTTTGATTGAGCTGGAGTATAGGCGGGAGTGGATGTATTAGTGTCTAGATAAGTGATTTGGTGAACAGGAGAAATGGAAGATGAAAGGGTTACCAAAGGCGGGTTCTCACTTTCAAAGGGTATTATTGTCAAAGGGCGTTTCTCACTGCGAGAGGAATTGCTACGAGAGCCCATGAGGGTAGGTGGATTGGACAGAGTATTATTATTATTAGCTGCAAAGAGCTGTGGTGCAAGTGATAATGGTGAATCGTCGTTAGCGTCAGTGTTGCCCCCCCTGCAAAAATTCACGGGTTAAAAAATCAGGAAGTGAATTAGAAGACCGGGGAAGGTGTTCAATAGTAAAATCAAAGGCAGAAAGTATAGCTTGCCAGCGAGCAAATATTTGTTTGGCAACAAGGTTTTGAACATCTTTTTGCAGAATATCTTTAGCGGCTTTGCAATCAGTTCGAATAAGAAACTGTTGATTGAGAATATCACTTTGAAATTTGGTAACGCAATGGACTATTGCAAGTAATTCTTTTTTGACCATAGAATAATTTTGTTGGGTTGGATTCCTAGCTTTAGAGGTATACCTAAGTAGTTGTTCATGACCATCGATGCGTTGTTTGAGGATACCCCCTAATCCCAATTCTGAGGCTTCACATTTAATTATTTTGAAAGCAGTAGGATGAAGATGAGAAAGGCAAACAAGGGTTGGCTACTCTATCTAGTAAATCTTTTTTATTGGGAATAAGATATCTAATCTATTGTAACACTTTATTTAAAGGTTTATAATTAATGACTAATCTTGGAACTCCTCCTTCTTTTTCAGCATTTTTATTGACATAGAATGCTGTACAACTCCATGGTGATGCGCTTGGTCTTATTAACTTTTTTGTTTGGAGATCAGTAATTTCTTTTCTACACATGTCTGATAAAGTTGTATTCATTTGTATTGGTCTAGCTTTAGTAGGAATTTTTTTTTCATCAAATCCAGGTTCGTATGGTAGACTAATACTATGTTTTTTCTTTCCCAAAAAGCATTGGGATGCTCACTACAGATAGAGGTTTCTATTTGTTGTTGAATGGATTGAATCTTTTGTTGGATCAAAGGATTCTGTATTTGTTCTTCCACATATTTATATTTAATTTCTTGTTTTGAAGTACAAAGCAATTTTTCTTTATTTTGTAATAGACTTTTGACATTATTGATTTCTTTTAATTTTGGTTTATGAATAAAATCAAAGTGTATTGGTACATTTTGATAATTAGAAGACATTCCTGTTTGATCTATTGATAAGGGATATAGTAATGTAAGAAATGGGACTCCCTGAATAACAGCTTGGCTTAGTTTTTTGACCATAATAAATGGTGTATTGATACATTGTTGATTATTACAAACAGAAGCATTGGATAATTTATAATTAATAAAGAGTCTATTGCCATCTGCAGTATTTAGGATTTGAGTTGTTTTGTCAAAATATTTTGTTGGTACTAATCCTTCATTGATGCAATTATGGTCAGCACCTGAGGCTATTAAGGCTGATGTTTGAAAGCGATAATCTTC
>NW_006499617.1:461784-502414 GCF_000471905.2 Amborella trichopoda | reverse complement strand
CAGATTTACAGAAGAAGTTGTGATCATAAGTGGTTTAGCTTCTGATGTTTCTGGTATATCTTCCGGTGGATCCGGACTATATGTTGTGACAAGATGATTGAATTCTATTTCATCTGTATCTGAATTTTGATTAGATACATTTTGTAATTTTAGGATTTTAATTCTATTTTTTAATTGATGAACCTTGTTTTTAACTTCTTTAATTTCATGTTTAAGTTCTGAAATAGAAGGTTCTTTTTGTTGAGTAATATGTTGTTCACTAACTCTTTTCATAATAGAGGCAAAATTATATTCATCAGGTGTTTTACTTATAGGAGGTGTTTTTGCTTTTGTTTTAGCTAAAGTAATAAATTTGGTGATCACAGATCTTTTTTCTTGATCTGTAATTTTTTCGATGAGATCTAAGATTAAATTATCTTCTTGGGTAAGCATATGAAGATTATGAGTGGGTATAGGACAAGTGCAATTGGATTCTTCCATTTGATGAGATGATTCTGTATCAGTAGAAGACTCTGAAGAATCAGATGACTCTGTCCATAATAGGTTGTCATCTTGGATATTTCCTATATGTGATTCAGTAGAATCTGAGGACGTGGTATCATAATTGATTATATTATATAATTTTGATTTGACTGTTTCATCTAGGTGTAATGCTTCTATTTTCTTTTTTAACTTGCATTGGTGTTTGTAATGGCCAACTTTTCCACATTTACAACATACTGGTAGTTTCTTTTTAGTATTTGGAGAAAACTTCTTTATAAATTTTTGTTTAGACTTTTTATATTTTTTATGGACTTTATCAGATCTATATTTGTCTTTTTTGTATTTTTTTCTTTTTCCTATATAGCTTTTCAGGTTTATTTTTTCTATCTAAATGGTAACCAAATTGCTCAAAAAAATCACCAAGTTCTTTACGCTTGGTAATTTGCTGTTTATCAAGTTGTCTTTTGAGTTTAAGATCAGTACATAAAGCTAATCCTTCAGCACATATTTTTGTTGATAGTTCTCCAAGTGTATATGCAGAGTATACTATAACTCCATTATGTTTCTTTTTTAGTATCTCTTTGACTTTTTCTGTAAATGAGTATGGTAGACCAGCAATAAATTTTTCTTGCCAATGGTCTAACTGACAATCTTCTCGTATCAATAATCTTGAGAAAAAGATATCCTTGTACCATTTATAATAGGATAATGTAGGACAGCGAAGGTTGGACAGCAGATCTTCAGATCTTGCTGCTAATAGGGTTGTACTTCTTACAAAATGTAATGTGATCGTATATATTAAGGTGTTTACTGCATCACTTTCAGTATAAATTATTTCTTGATTTTGTTCATTTCTGGCGGTCAATTATCTTGTATTGGTGAGGATTCTGTTTTTGGTTTCATCATCTACATAGAAATCCCACCAACCTCTTAACCAGCCAGTAAATCTATTTACTATTGCTTTGGCAACCTCTTGGTTTGGATTGCCTGCCATTTTATTTGCTGACTCAAACATTGTCATATGTCTCATGACATCTAATATTTTGAGTTCAGATAAACCATCTATTGTCCAGTTGACTATTGATCTTCTTGAATAGGAAACAGCTTGTTGTATGGCATCTTCTTCAAGTTGTACATCAACAGGTGTATGTCTCTTATAGTAGGTAAAGTTGTGATTGGTTTCCATGTTTTACCATATGCTATTCTATTTAAATCAATAGGTGAAGTATCCATAAAAGCAAATTCTTGGTTTTGGATAGTATCTTCTATAATTGGATCCTCTTCTTGGAGCATCATAGTCTCATGCTCAGGTATTTTTGTTTTTCCCCTATCCGAAGATTCTGGGATGGTTGGTACAGGTATACTGGGTATTAGTTCTTATTTTTTACCTATTTCTTTTGGTAGAACTTTATATGGTGTTGCAATAATATCATATAGAGATTGTGGTGGTTCTCCTTTGCTTAAAGGGGTTATTACTCTTTTTAGTATTATTCTTTTTTCAGGAGGGTGTGTACTAGCAGTAGTAGTACCATCCGTGCTGATGTATGTTGTTTCTTCTATTGTTTGAAGAGTATTAAATTGAGGAATGTTTATTTTATATTGAGTACATATTTCTTGTTACCATATAAAAAATCATTTTGTTTCTCTTTCTTTTTTCAAGAATTTATTATATTTTTTGTGGAATAATTCTACTAACCTGTGTTGGAAAGTTTTAAGATACCATTCCCTAATACTCTGATTTTCTGGAGCAAGATAATCTTGTTTGATATAATTAATATCTATTTTTCTCTTTTTTCTTTCTAATTTAGCAGCTAAATATTCTTCTAGATATGCATCATCATTATCTATATCATCTTCTACTTGTAATGTAAGTATTTGAAATTCAACTATGTAAGGTTCAGATGTATACGTGGGAATGATTACATGATCAGCTGTTCTTTTGACTCCTTGTAATTGGAAGTCTGAAGATGTTGTAGGTATTGATGGAGAAGGAAGTATTATGACATCGGGAGTAGTATAACAAGATTTTCTAGCAGGTATAAATGGTTTTTTATTTCTTTTCTTATTAATATCTATATCATCTTGTACTATAGGCTGTTGAAATTTTATTGCAATATTTTCATCTTGATACTCGATTATTTATTTAGGAATATTATTCACAAGTACTTCCCTGGGCTGGTTTGCATTTTGTAATGCCCATGATTGAGGGAGAATAATATCGGACCAAGTAATAGTTTTTGGTATAATAGTATTTGATTTTTCTATATTAGTTTGAAATAATATAGTTTGATCCTTCTCATCAGTTTGCATAATATTAGGACTGAGAGTAGTCATTACTTTATAATAAATTCTGTATACTATTGCCAAATTCTGAGAACCATGTGTCATATTAAATCCATAAGTTTTCAAATTGATAGTTAATATATCTAATATATTTGGATCTGTTAATGAAACAGAAAAATTTTGAAAACAATTAAAATATATGGGTCCACTACATAGGCTTGATTCTACCATGCCTAGGAGTGAATCTGAGAACTTTTGTGTCTTGTATATCTTAGGCATACAAGCACTGAAGTGTTTAACCCTAGACGGGTTAAAGGTTTAATGGCTATTTGTATTAATCCAATGTGTAAATATTTATAATTATTTTCTTTATGTTTTTCGATAATTTTTCTTGATAATAGTTGAAAGTCTTCCTGGTTTTGGTATCAGAGCCAAACAGTAAAACAGTGAACTATTAAGAGTTAAAAGTTACAATATTACTGTAGAAACCTATTTAAGTTTACATCTAAGAAAGTTGGTCCGAGAGTTAAGGCAAGAGACGAAAGGAAAAGTCTAGGCAAAGTACTCGCCAAGGCCAGGATGAGCCGCTTAGGAGAACACGCTGGACCCTTGATCGTCCAGATTGTCATTATCCGCAACCTACAGATAGCAAATGTAATTAGGAATCTTAAAGGTAATACTGCAACTCAATCTCAAACCTTAAGAGTTAAAAATAAATAGTGATTTCGTCTACCATCATTATCATCTAAACTTTATCACACAGTCACAGTTGTCCGGTAGTGTTTCAATTTTCATTTTTTTTTGTACAAATCCAAATTATTTGAAATTTGGATCGTGTGTACATCTTAGTGAGACGCGCCTAATAAAAATATGAAAAAAAATAATTCGTAACATATAAATTGACCAAAATACCCCAAAAATTTTATGGGGGATTTTGGTCAATTTATTATTTATAAATAATTTTTTTTCAAAGTTTTAATAGGTAAATCTCACTCAGATGTACACATGCTCCAAATTTCAGATCATTTCAATTAGTAAAACAAAAATAAAAAATAAAACACAACCAGACAACTGTGACCGTGCGATGAAATTTGGATGGTGATGAGTGTAGGGGAAATTACTGTTCATTTTCACCTATTGACATTTTGTAGTACCTTCATATATATATATATGATTTTCTAAGGTTAACAACCCCTAAATTACACAGGTTCAAGTTAGAGACCCTTGTGAACCGTAATTTTACTTTTACTGCCCCTATATTACTTGAAGACCAAAAGATATAGCATGGTATTTTGGACTTTTACTTCCAAACTTGAAACAATTTGAATTTTGAAAGTTAAAGTTGTTCTCTCTCATACGCGTTCCTATTCTTCTCTCTTGATGTTCCTCATCCCCTATCTCTCTCTCCTTACCCTCTCCCATCCTCGCTCTCTCTTGACCAGAAATCTCTCATATGGGATCAATCACGCAAGGCATGGATAATCTCCCCTAGGTGCTCTCTCTATCTCCATTTGTTTTCCCATCCTCCCTCTCTCTTGACATGAAATCTCTCATATGGGATCAATCACGCAAGGCATGGATAATCTCCCCTAAGTGCCTCTCTATCTCCATTTGTTTTTTTTGGTATTTCCAACAAGGGTGCAGTTGGCATGTATCCGTAGCTGTAGAGGTAAGGTGCACCTTTAAATTTTATCATGATATATAATTTTAATGAAAAACGTTTTTAGAATTATCTCAAAATCTATTTTTATATCTATTTATAAAATTTTAAATTTAAAAAATGGTTAAAATCAAGTAGATCTATAAATATATGAAAATTTTGAAAATAAACGATGTGGATATTATGTTGTAAAATGTATTATTTTTTAGACTTAAATTTTTTTTATTTTTCATAGTCATTCATCTTAATGTCCAGATTCTCAATAAGAGGGTTTTTCAACATTAAAACTACCTGTTCCTTTGAGGTGCATCCGTAGTTCTACATTATAAGGTTGCATCCTTGTTCCTTTGAGGTGCATCCGTAGTTCTACATTATAAGGTTGCATCCTTGTATAAACTTTTTCCTTCGAATAAACCAGTTTCTCCCTCTCTCTCTTTCACGAATTTTTTATTTGGCCATCTTCTTTCTTCAATTTTTCCATCTCTGTATTAGGGTTTTTTACTACTCTCTGTCTCTATCTCATGTTTTAGGGCTTTTTTACTGCTCTCTCTATGTCCATTTTTTGTGGTATTTCGAGCAAACTAGTTTATTCCTCTCTTTCTATCACGAATTTTTTCTTTGGGCATCTTCTTTCTCACTTTCTCCATCTCTCTCTGGGTTTTTTTTAGGGGTTTTTACTGCTCTCTCTATTTCCATTTTTCTTATGCTATTTCCAGCAAACCAGTTTCTCCCTCTCTCTCAATCACAACTTTTTCTTTGGGCATCTTCTTTTTCACTTTCTCAATATCTCTCTGTGGATCATATTTAGGGATTTTTTACTGGTCTCTCTCTCTCTCTATCTCCATTTCTTTGGGGTATTTCCAGCGAACTAGTTTCTCCCTCTCTCTATCATGAATTTCTTATTTGACCATCTTCTTTCTCACTTTCTCAATCACTCTGTGGGTTTTTGTCTAGGGATTTTTTTACTGCCGACTCTTTTTTTTTTTTTTGCAAGTATTTCCAACAAACCAGTTTCTCCCTCTCTTATCACTATTTTTTCCTTGGACCTATGCAAAAAACTTTATTACCCTCTACACCAACTGCACTCCTTTATTTTCAGTATCACTTTTTCACTTTTGTAGAATTTATGTTTCCAACACTCTTTTAGTTTTCTGGGATATTTCATTATAACAAAATGGTTGGTCTTTTGCTTCAACTTTCTTGTAAAATGGTCATGAATGCTGCTGCACGAGGGCAGTGGGAGGAGAATTTTTATTACTATTATATACGGACCTAGCTCTTGCTGCAATAAAGTTCGAATCAGCGGATCCAGAACAGTCTGTATATTTGAGAACAAAAGAAAGTGCAAGCTTGTAGATTTAGAAGACTTGTATTTTTAGAGCAATAGATAGAAAGTTCAAATTTGTTGATAATATATGTTTTTGTATGTTTGGGAACAAAAGAAAGTTCAAATTTGTAAATGTGGAACATGTGTATATTTGTTTACAAAAGAAATAAAGTTTAATTTGGTGTATTTTACCAAAGAAATAAGTTAATTTATAGACATGAAACATTTATGTACTGAGTGCGCATGCATACACCACCCAAAGTATGAAGCATAGGTCATGGCACTATGAAACGTATCAACCATTGAACCCACATTCTGGATAATCCTGGAAATACTCCCTATTGAAATCTGCATCATCCATTGAATTGAATCAAACTATGAATGCTTCCTGTATATCAAGCCCTAAACTTGAGATGGGTCAACAATCTATCACTTCCCAACACTTGGAGATGAAGATAAGCCATAATTTTTTAAACCACTTTTTCTCATACAATAAGAACGAGTATTTTTATCAAGCAATGAAAATGAGTCTTGGAGCTTTAGACGTTATGGCTAGTCCATGCTTCACATATATATATTATTGAAAATTATAAGCCCTCTTTGATGATGAGTAAGCTCATGCTCCATCCCTTTTAAAAGTCATTTTCAATAAAAAGCAGAGGATGAAGCACCCGGATTCCAACATTCATTTTTCAAAGATTCATGTCCAAATTTTATTTGGTTTTGAAATGGATGTTCTAATTTTATTTTATTTTTTTCACTATAACAATTATAGATGCAGAACCAGCAATGGCATGACACTGAAGCATACCATAAACCTCAAGCAATAGCCTGACATTGACGCATACCATAAACCTCAAGTGATACACAGTTGACTCTCGCATGTGACTTCTGCTGGGTTTGAAGGCTCATAGACTAAAAAAAGTCATACAAGTGAAACACACCAAGGAACAACCATTCATTATTTTAATCAAAGTCTCAACCCTGAAGGATCCTCAAATGACATTTTCTAATGTTGAATTCAAAGGGCCCCTTATCCCAACTTTAGGATGTTAATGATCAGAGAAAGTAAGAGCATATGTACTTCAGTACCAAACATCAAACGATGAAGGAAATATGATGAATATTAATAGGAAGTTGTATTGAAGGGATCACATGATCGCTTTTGAGTTTGCTCCACCTTGGCTCTTATCATATGTTCCAACACATATTTTCAAGAGTTTCAGTAAGACTTTGGTTGTCACTGCCGTCAATCGCATCTCAAGTGCTGCATGGGACCATGCAGAATCTTATTCACAATGCCCCTTCTTAGATCATCAATTGCCTTCCTCTCTTTCTTAATTAGGTCAGCCCCACATGCATTTCTACAATGCTACTCCTTTTTTTTTTGTATCCTGTTTTGGCAAGGAGTTGAACACAATCGAAATCAAATTTTTCAATCCTTTCAGTAGCAAGTAAATATCGATTCAAAAGAAATCAAGCCATGAAAGAACTTTGTGACAGAAACCTAATTCAATATGAGATATAAACTGAAAAAAGAAAATGAAATTCGTTGGAGCAATAAGTTACCTACATAGCCTTTGGTGGCAACAAAAAAATCTCAGGCCTTTATAAAGGGAACATCACCGATTTGTAAGTGACCAACACAAGACCATACTCAGAAACGATTGTTTCTATTTTGGGAGAAGGTGATTACTTATTTGTTACTTCTTTTCTATGTTCACTAGAGAAGAAGGATATCTTCAGGCTACTCAAACATTTTTAGAAAATTTACGCAAAAATAAAGCTATGATTGTCATGATTTTTCTGATCTGTTATTTAATTGGCAATAAATCCAGGGCTTCATTATTTTGAAAAATTACTCGGCATGCTATTTCTGCAACCAAATTCCTATACATTGCTATTTATAGACACTATATTGGAAACACTCAATATACTTCTTTCTAAGTTATCTCGATTTACTATTCTCTCTATAACTTCCCCCTTCACTTTCAGTGAAAAAATGGAGATACAGGCAGAGAGAGCAGTAAAAAATCCCTAAAAACACCCACAGAGAAAGATGGAGAAATTGAGAAAGAAGATGCCCTATGAAAAACTTCGTGATAGAGAGAGACAAATCGGTTTAATGGAAATACCTTGCAAAAAAAAATCAACAGAGAGGAACCAATAAAAAAAACCCTAAAAAAATTGTTACGTGTCTTTTCTATTGTTATGTGTGATGAATAAGGCTCGCATGGATGAGTATAAAGTCATGTTAGGAGTCTTTTGTGGGTTGTTAGTTTGTTAGTAGGAGCTGATTTAGTAGGTTGTTTTAGTGGGTTGTTAGTTTATTAGTGGGAGCTGATTTTTGGCTTATATCTTGTACATGGGTTATATTATCGTGTGGGTTGTTAGTTTGTAAGTGGGAGCTGATTTTTTGGCTCATATCTTGTACATGGGTTATGCTATTTAATTAATAGAAATCCAGCTAGGAGGGGCGCTTTTTGAACCAGCAACACCTGTGTATTAACGAGGCAATGTTTCCTCAATTAAACCTACTCTTTTGTTTTCTTCTCTATACAACTTCTTCTATGATCAGCACCATAGGTACATCCAAGAACAAGAAGGTTTCACCTCAGTACGTACCATTGTGGTATCAGAGCAAAGGCATGGATCAGCGAGTGGAGAAGTTGGAAGGTGAGGTGAGCTTGTTAGTGAAAATTGATGGAGCGCGTATGAGACTAAACCCGAGATCAGAGAAGGAGTGCCGTAAGACTGGTGATATCAGAGCCCGGATTTTTGGATTAGAAACCCTTGTTGCTTGCCTTTTAGAGAGAGAGAAAGAAAAACTGCTTACAGAGGAAGCTCTGTATCCCTCTACAATTTTTTTGTTGTTGTTTACTTCCTCTCTCTGGCTTCCCATTTTATAAGGAGAAGAATGGCTAACCGTTATATTTCTGCAATGAGTCTCAGAAAAAAAGGGTTTCCCAGATCTCAGGGATATTCATCCAACGTTCATATGGACGTTGGACCATATAAATGTTGGATATAAATTTTTTGGATAATTATAATGAATATTGGATTCCTACAATTGTAAGCTAAGACACATAAGGCATCATAGTCACAGATGTCAACATCTCCCTCTTGGCTATGATGACCGGCGATAGTAAGCATGTGGCGATGGTAAGCACGTGACGGAAGTAAGCGCGACGATACAAAGCGCGCGACGATGGTAAGCGCGTGGCGGAAGTAAGCACGCGACGATGGTAATCGCGCGGCGAAAGCAAGTGCACGACGATACTAAGCGCACGACGAAAGTAAGCGTGCAGAAGTGGGCACGCTACAGTGAGAACGCAATGCCGAAAGTGAACAAGGAGCATCGCCATGTGCGTAACGCCGGCTGCGGTACTATCATACATGGTTAATGTTCGCCACTTGTCCAACTGCATGGGAGTTGGTTGCCACCCGTCAGTTTGTGCTGCCACCTGCCTCTTGGGGGATACTTAAGCCCTTCCCTCTCCCCCATGTCCTTCACTTTTTCTCTCTAAAGACAAGTTTAGGGGAAATTCACTCCCTCACTTTGGGACAGCCATTGTTGGAGTTGAAAGACTGTAAAGGGAAGGTTGGAGGGCACCATTGTTGGTTGTATAAGTGGATTACTACCCCCTTGCATCAAGTTGTAAGAGCATGAATTTCCATGAACAAAGCACGATGTTAAGCATGTATGTTGTGTTCTGTTTTCCAGCAATGAGGTCTTTTTTGCATGATAAGTTGAGCACTGTTATCACTCTTGTAGATCCTAAAATTTTGTGAAATGACGCTTGTGTGAGTTTAACCTAAGATAGACAAGGTTTCGTGTTGTTACCTTGTACGGGTTAGAAGTTATGGAGTGGTCTTTAGAATATGCAATGAGTGTACTGTGATTTCCCAGGGAACCTACATGCTTTTGAAATAAGATTTTAACTAAGAAAATGATATCTAATTGGCCTTAAATCACCACCATTTGAAAGGTATATGAGTCTACTTTGAGTTTAATGTTTATGTCTAGTTGAAATTCTTGATAGTTTGGAAGATGTGTTTCATTTTATGCTCATATGCCACTGTTAGCAGAATGATAATTTTCAGAAGTATTGCTTCTACTGTATTAAAACTTTGCCTAACTTATTGAGTTCCAAATGACCCAAAAATATAGCCATTTGATAAATGCATAAGTCTTCTATGATTTTCATGTTTTAATCTTGCCCAAATTCTGTGTAAATGAGGAGCTACGCTAAAAACGTCTCCAATATGTCACTATTGACAGATCTCACAGAATCTCAGAATTTTTGTCTCTATTGCCATGAATTTTGGCTGATCAAATGGAGCCCAATTACCCCGAAACCATATCCATTTGAAAGCTCTGAATGTCTATTAAAAGTTACATGTTAAAATTATTTCAAAATTCCTGCTAGGTTGCAAGCTATGATTCGAATTATGAACATATGTCACTATTGGTAAAATTCAGCAAGATTCGGAGCGATAGGTTGAACCCTTAATTAATTAAGCGATGCTCAGTTAGCAACTTGGAAATGGAATTTAGTCAAATTCCCCTCAAAATTTGGGTGCTATGCCTCATTCTTTTTAAACCCATGATTGATAAGAACAACAATGAATTTAAGTTGTATATGAGTTATGCACATGTCATGCATCAATGTTTCTTGTGAACATAGCTTAAACCCTTTTACAAGGTCATAAGACACCGAAATGTCATGCTTATGATCCTACGAATGTTAAATGTTCCTGATCTCTTGAAAAGAGTAGAGTATGATTGAATAAATATTATGCATGCTTATACATGGTGCAATTGATATATGTGATTTTTTACTGCTACGCAATGGGCCCTCCATTAGTAGTAGACTCTCTATTTTTGATATATGTAATTTCTGACTGCTACGCAATGGGTCATCCATTGGTAGTAGACTCTCTGTTTCTGATATATGTGAATTGTGACTCCTATGCAATGGATCCTGTATTGGTAGTAGACTCTCTGTTTTTGATATATGTGATTTTTGACTGCTACGCAATGGGTCCTCCATTGGTAGTAGACTATCTGTTTCTGATATATGTGATTTCTGACTGCTACGCAATGGGTCTTCCATTGGTAGTAGACTCTCTGTTTCTAATGTATGTGATTTCTGACTACCACACAATGGGTCCTCCATTGGTAGTAGACTCTGTTTCTGATATATGTGATTTCTGGCTGCTACGCAATGGGTCCTCCATTGGTAGTGGGGTGTATTGTGCCTCAACCCATTGGATAGGAGTGGAGTCGAGAGGTGACTGTAAATAATACGGAGGGTCGCGTCTCTTAAATTTTCATGGGCATTGCGCATTGGGTCCTTCAATGGTAGTGTAACGCCTACTTGCTTGAGGGCACAAGAGAGGGTCGTGTCTTGCAAGGCCTCAGCCTAGTGAAAACCCCAAAGCGCGTTGGGGATGTGTGCGTGAGTAAGGATATTACGAAGTGGGACCTCCACTTGTCATTATCTTCCCTCCGGAATGAGGGCAGAAGTCCCAAGTTTCAGGATTGGCTTAGCCTGATTGATGTGGCTTCTACTTCGGGAGTGATTTAGTCTTTTATGCTTATCTGAATTCTGTATTATGTATGAACACCTGACTATAACTGTGATATGCATAACGGTTGATGCCATATTGAGAACAAGTAATGCTCTGTTAACTGAGTCTTACCCCTTTTTATACCGCAATTATATGTACTTTGATGAATGATCATACTCTGTGTGGCAAATGCGATTTTTGTGCGGCTATGGGCATGTTATTATGTATATACTGTTAGTCGAAAATGCAAGGGAAATGATCTACTTATTGGGCTTATTGCTCACTCTGCTTATTTCATCTGTATAGAGTGTTAGTACCTGACCGCGTGTGGCAAGCAGCTGACTGGTGATAGCAGGCATTCGGAGCTCAAACAGGTTCAGGATTTCTTTTTGGCTTTGTAGGTATTTGGTGGCCTTGCCACGTGTTGTTGTGTTTGACGTAATATTTTGAGATGAATGTTAGGCTTGTAAGCCTTAAACTTATTTGTTAAGACTTTTGAAGATGAATAAAGTAATGGTTTTAATTTATTAAGTTTTCAGTGCTTATTGGATGATTTTTTTTATTTATTTCTCCTGGTTTGCTTTGATTCCACCCTCTTCACACGTGTTGATGCCACTTCCACTTGAGTGACATATGCGATCTTCGGTCGCGATCCCGTACTTTGTTGCCCTCTGTTTGGGGACGGTAGGGGTTAGGGGGCAGGGTCGTGACAGTTATGGTATCAGAGCAGCCAGGTTTGAGTTCTTGGCCTAGGGAGTTTAAAGTGTCTTTAGAATAGTTTTGGTAGATTAGTAACTGAGTGCTTGTGTCTAGGTTGAAGATGTCGAGGAGGCGGGCCAACAACGCCAGTTCTAGTAATGAGAACACCGAGGTGAGTTTGTCAGGACCCTAGGAGCCATGACACAGATGATGAAGGTGGCATTGCCGGCCCCATCTACCCCCACCCCTGACCTGAATGACAACAACTTGATAGAGCAGTTTAGGAGGCTGGCTCCTCCGACTTTCTTGGGGCTTGGGGGAGAAGAGAAAGTTGATAATTGGAGAAGGCAAATGGAGAAGATTTTTGAGGTATTGCAATGTACAAAAGAACATAATGTCAGATTGGGGACCTCTATGTGAGAGGGAAATATTGAGCACTGGTGGGGCTCAGTGAAGCAGTCCTGGGAGGAATCAGGGACAGAAGCAAATTGGAGAAACTTTCTTAGAACCTTCAAAAAGAAGTACTTTCTTGATTCTGTGCGAGAAAGAAAAGAAGTAGAATTCATCGAGCTGCAACAGGGAAATCTAAATGTGGAACAATATGCAGCCAAGTTTGCTAAGCTGTCGAGGTATGCGCCACATTTCATCAATACCGAGGCGCAGAAAGCAAGTAAGTTTGAGAGGGGTCTTAGGTCAGACATATGGGGGAGGGTGATATCAGCAAATCTTAAAACTTTCTCCCCATTGGTGGACTTGGCCATGAAGATTGAGAGGGACTGTGAAGAGTCCTCAGTTGGAGGAAACTGGAGGATGGGCCCAACCCTGTTTGGAAGTTTGGGAAGAAAAGCTCGACCGCCCCCAAGGAGGAACTTCAGGGGAAGAGATAATCCAAGGGGTAAGAACATTAAGAGGACCTTGCCGGGCGACATAAGGGAGAACCGGTGCCTAACATGCCCACATTGCAGAAAAGATAATCACTCGGCGGCTCATTAATGAAGGAAGACTGGGGTGTGCTTTAGCCGTGGTAAGCCAGGCCACCAGATTAGAGATTGCCCCGCCAGGGGACCAGAGAACCGACCAAAGACTCAAGGTCGGGTGTTTGCTCTTACCGAGCAGGAAGCTAAGGCATCAACTTCAGTTATCTGAGGTACGCTCTCCGTTTGTGGCATTGAAGCAAAAATCCTGGTTGATCTTGGATCTACACACTCTTTTGTTGCAGCTCACTTTACATGCTACATAAATGCTAGACCTTCCTTGCTTGACTGGACTTTGGTAGTATGCACACCTATGGGGGAATCTATAGAAATGGATATTGTTTATAAACATTACGGGTTTTTACTTGAAGGGTGTGTGCTACCTATAGATCTAATATTGTTAGATATCCAAGACTTTGATGTTATTTTGGACATGGATTGGCTATCCACACACCATGCTACTGTAGATTGTCGTAATAGGACTGTAACCCTTAGACGTCCAAACCAGCCAGAGTTGAACTTTTTTAGCGTCAAGGATGTTTGCCCTCTGCAGTTTATTTCGACTATTCGGGCTTCCCGTTTATTTGCTAAAAGATGTATTGGGTATCTAGCTTATGTAGTGGAAAATTGGGATGACCGGTTGTAACAACCCTGAATTTCTGGAACTGCAAAATAATAATAATAATAATAATAATAATAATAATAATAATAATAATAATAATAATAATAATAATAATAATAATAATAATAATAATAATAATAATAATAATAATAATAATAATAATAATAATAATATAAAAACATAAATAAATACTTACATAAAGAAAATGATTTTGAGTGATGGTTAATTATGTTGTTAATACACCATAGGGACTATTCGTCTCGTCTTTCCTGATATATTGGGAAAGATGTCTTTGGAAATTGCTAAGGGACAATTAGCCTTTTTGCTAAATAAAGGTTCAAAACAATTTCTTTTTTTTATTTATTTTGTAATATGGTATAAGACTATATTTATAGTGTAGACCTTATAATCTGCATTGCATTTGTACTATTTTTTACCTTGCAAGTGGTTAGCATTTCCAACACCCTTATGTAGGACCCATTTTGCTAGTGTGGACGTTTGGTCCACCAACTTTTACAAAAGCGTTGTTTTAAGGAGATGCTTCACCACCTTACATGGTAACCCAACAACCTTCATTATATGATATTAAGACACCTTTAATGAAAGATGTTAAAATTTTATAATGCTCTCTCTCTCTCTTGTGTTTTATAAGGCTGTTCTCTCTCTCTCTAACAAAAAACAATGAATCTCTCTCTCTCAAAGAAAATAGTCGTCGTCCACCTGGTAGTGACCTTAGGGAGCTACCTTGGACACATGGTATTTTTAGAATTTGGTTGGGATGCTATGTCCTAGTCATGTTTATTTCATTGGCTCAATCATGCTTCACAATGGGCTGAACAGGTTCAACGAGTGTTTTTTTTTTTTAGTGTAAAGGGTGAATACTATTGTTACTCGAGAGGTAGACAATGCATGGATTGTGTAGAGATTTCCCACTGTTTGGTGGATTTTTGTTGGAAAAGGCTTTGAGTGGAGGATTTAGGAAACTTTTTAGTCAACTCTCTCTCAGTTCATAGGCTCTCTCATCTCTAGTGACACATATGTAAGTGACCTCATTATTTTGAAAAATAATCTTTTTAATACAATTGTGTTATTTTCGTCTATCATCTTTATTTTATAAGTTTTTATGTGTAAGCGATTACAATTTCCTGTAAAATAGTTATTTAAAAACTGTTGTTTCTGTATTTCTGTCTATCAATATGAATTTTGATACTGTAAGTATTATGGGCAAGTGGCCTTACTTTTCCTGAAAAACAATTGATTAAAAACTTGAAATTATGTGCTATAAGTTTTACGTGTTTCTGTAACATGATTTGTGATATGTTTGTTTATTGTTAAGGATGTTAGACAGTTAAGAATTCTGTATTTACATATAAATTTTCATGAGAGTTCTTCTATTAATAATAGATTGTTTATCATGTTACATTTCAAGAATGTCTCTAAGAACTGCTACCTTTCATAAATTAATGTCCAAAATGTTTGACTGGCTACTTATAGAGTTTCAGAGATATTTAAGTATATAAGTGACGTTTAAAGAGTTTCAGAGATACTTTAAGTTTACAAGTGGACCTATCCGGGACGTCGGTAAGGATTAAGTGGACTCATCTAGTTCGCCGTTGAGGTATAAGTGGAGCTATCCGGTATGTCGATATTGATTAAATGGACTCATCTAGTACGCCGGTGAGGTATGAGTGGACCTGCAGGGATTAAGTAGACCTATCCGAGACCCCTGTAGGGATTAGGTGGACCTATCCAGGACGTTGATGCAGTATATAGGTGACCTATTTGGGACGCCAGTAGGGTATTTTGTGAAATCCTTTAAGTTATGCATTTCTGTTAAAATGTTTATATGCATTTCAATCATTTGGATTATGTTTAATTGTGCATTTCTGAAAGTGAAAATTTTCTCCACAAATGCTTTTGCTCGCATTGTTTTTTTAATAGACCTCTCTTTTGAAAGTGTTTATACCTTTCAACCATGATTATTTTTTAAGACCATGATGATCACTTACTGAGTAGCCAAACTCACCAAATTATGGTAAATTTTTTATTGCAGTTTCATAGTTCGAATGCAGCAGGACCATACTTAAAGAAATTGTAGTCATGATTAAATTCCCTTTGTAACTTTTGGCTCAAATTCGCCATTGTAATTTTTGTTATTTGTTGTGAGTAGACTTTGCACATATTAAAAGTAATGGAAAAATATGTTTTGATGCAATATACAAGTAGGAATTTGAATTTGTACTACATATATATAGTATAAGAATAGTCTGTCGCACCTCAAGAATGTTAATGAACTTGGGGTGGGACACCGGTCTAAGTTAGAAGAAATTCTGGTGGTGAGAGAATATCTAGAAGTCTTTCTCGAAGTGTTAACCTCTCTACACCCAATCAAAGAAATAGAATTTGAGATAGATGTACTCCCTGACAGTGCCCCCTTCTCTAAAGCCCCTTATAGAATGGCCCCAGCGGAACTAAAGGAATTAAAAGAACAATTGCAAGAGTTATTGAAGAAGGGTTTCATTCCGCCTAGTGTGTCGCCTTGGGGCAGTTGAACCAAGTCATTGTGAAAAATAAGTACCCCTTGCCTAGATTTGATGATCTCTTAGACCAACTCCAAGGGGCCTAAGTATTTTCCAATATTGACCTTTGGTTAGGTTATCATCAGCTGCGAGTCAATGAAGAAAATATCCCTAAGACCGCATTTAAGACTCGTTATGGTCATTACGAGTTTTTAGTGATGTCACTTGGACTAACTAATGCCCCAGTCGTCTTTATGGATCTAATGAACAAGGTTTTTAAATCCTTCCTGGATGACTTTGTAGTAGTCTATATAGATGACATCCTGGTGTATTCAAGGAATCGAGAAGAGCATGAACGGCATTTGAGAATGGTTCTCCAGACCTTGAAGTTAGAAAAGTTATATACCAAGTTGAGGAAAAGTGAGTTTTGGCTTCCAAGCGTGGCCTTCTATGGGCACGTTGTTTCGAATGATGGGGTCGCGGCTGACCTTTGTAAGATTGAAGCCGTACTAAAATGGGAAAGGCCAACGAATGTGATGGAAGTCCATAGTTTTATGGGTCTGGTGGAATATTATAGGCAGTTTGTAGAAGGCTTATAAAAAATAGTGCTTCCCCTGACTCGCCTAATCTAGAAGAAGTGAAAGTTATATGGTTAGATGATTGTGAGAAGAATTTTCAAGAATTAAAGAAGAGATTGACTACGGCCCCAATACTAACCTTGCCCGAAGGAAACGAAGGCTTTATGGTCTACACTGATGCTTCCCATACGGGACTGAGGTGTGTATTAATGTAGCACAGGAAAGTTATAGCCTATGCCTCTAAACAATTGAAGCCGCATGAGCAAAATTATCCAACTCATGACTTAGAGCTCGCGACCGTAGTCTTTGCCTTGAAGGTTAGGAGACACTATCTCTATGGGGCCTAGTTTAAGATATTTACAGCCATAAGAGCCTCAAGTATTTATTTTCTCTAGAGGAGTTGAATATGAGGCAAAGAGATGGATCGACCTACTGCATGATTATGACTGTACCATCAATTACCAACAGGGCAAGACAAATGCAGTAGCACATTTGATGGCCCGAGAGATGAAACTGCTAGAAGATGCAGTGGAGTGGCACCTGACACTACCCTCTAGTTCTGGATTAGGAATAACTGCCGGTATAAGATTGGAACCTCGGCTCTTTCAACATATCAGGGTAGCGCAAAAGACAGACCCCCAGCTTATGAAACTTCTAGAAGGCTTGAAGCAAGAAAGGAAGGATAATATCTCTATCAGCAGTGATGATCTATTAAGATTTAAAGAGCAAGTATGCGATCCAAATGATGAAAATATAAAGAGAGTCATTTTAGAAGAGGCACACCACTCACGTTACACTGTACACCCAGGAAGCACAAAAATGTATATGGATTTAAGGAAAATTTTCTGGTGGAACAACATGAAGAGGGAAGTGAAAAAAATTGTTTCTAAATGTCTGACCTGTCAGCAAATAAAGGCTGAGCACCAAAAACCTGTCGAGCTGTTGCAACCCTTGCTTGTGCCTGAATGGAAGTGGGAGTACATTACTATGGACTTTATGTCCTGTTTGCCAAGATCAGGCACTAGACACGACAATGTTTGGGTTATCGTGAACCGATTAATTAAGGTTGCACATTTCTTACCGGTCCGCACTACCTATACTTTAGATAAACTGGCTCAATTGTATGTCAAGGAAGTAGTAAGGCTGCATGGAGTACCTGTTACTATTGCGTCCGATAGGGACTCTAGATTTACTTCAAGGTTTGGAGCAGTCTGTAATAAGCTTTGGGGACAATACTCACTTTTAGTACTGTTTTCCACCCTTAGACTGATGGACATTCAGATATGACCATTCAAACCTTAGAAGACATATTGAGGGTTCGTGTTACAGACTTTAAAGGAAACTGGGACGATCACTTACCTTTAATAGAATTTACATATAACAATAGTTTCTAGGCTAGTGTTCAAATGGCACCTTTTGAGGCCTTGTATGGGAAAAACTATAGATCGCTAGAGTGTTGGGACGAAGTCGGCGAAAGGAGATTGTTAGGGTCGAAATTGTTCAAGTAATATTAGAAAAGATCGCCCTAATTCGAGAAAGGCTTAAAGCAGCTCAGATTCGGCAGAAGAGCCGAAGGGACCTTGAATTGGAAGTAGGTGATCGGATCTTTTTGAAAGTGTCACCAATAAAGGGAGTTATGAAGTTTAGCAAGAAAGGGAAGCTAAGTTCACTATTCATCGGACCCTTTGAAATATTAGAGAGAATTGGAGTTACGGCATATCGACTGGCATTACCGCCCGAGTTGGCTCATATTCATGGTGTCTTCCATATTTCATTATTGAGGAAGTATTAGCCCGATCTATCCCATGTCATGAAGTATGAAAAAATGCCGATCAGGGAAGACTTACCTTATTTCCAGCAGCCAATTGAGATTCTGGACAAGGGTGCAAGTTTTGCACAACAAAGAGATTCCCCTAGTCTAAGTTTTATGGCAGTATCATTCGAGGAACGAATCAACATGGGAGCGAGAAGATGAAATCCGGGCTATGTACACCTATTTATTCGATTGACGATTTTGAGGACAAAATATTTTTAAGGGGAGGATGATGTAAGAACCCAGAGTAAGCACGCAACAATGGTAAGCGCGCGGTGGAAGTAAGAGCACAACGATAGTAATCGTGCAGCGATGGTAAGCACGCGGCGGAAGTAAGCGGGTGATGATAGTAAGTGCGCGGTGATGGTAAGTGCGCAGTGGAAGTAAGCACACGACGATACTAAGCGTGCGGTGAAGGTAAGCACCCGACGAAAGTAAGCACATGGTGATAGTAAGCGCGCAGCGATGGTAAGCACGTGTAGCACATAACGAAAGTAAGCGTGCGGCAGCGAGAACGCAATGTCGCGAGTGAACAAGAAGCATCGCCGTGTGTGTAATGCCTGTTGCAGCACTGCCATGCATGGTTAATGTTCGCCACTTGTCCAGCTGCATGGGAGCGGGTTGCCACCCATCTATTTGGGCAGCCAACTGCCACTTGGGGGGATACTTAAGCCCTTCCCTCTCCCCCATGTCCTTCACTTTTTCTCTCTCTAAAGACAATATTTGGAGAAATTCACTCTCTCACTTTGGGGCAGCCATTGTTGGAGTTGAAGAACAGTAGAAGGAAGGTTGGAGGGCACCATTGTTGGTTGTGTTAGTAGATTACTATCCCTTTGCATCAAGTTGTAAGAGCATGAAATTGAAAGTATGAGATTTAAGCATGAATTTTCATGAACAAAGCACGATGTTAAGCATGTATGTTGTGTTCTGTTTTCCAGCAGTGAGGTCCTCTTTGCATGATATGTTGGGCATAGTCATCACTCTTGTGGATCCTAAAATTTTTTAGAATGATGCTTGTTGAGTCTAGCCTACGATAGAAAAGGTTTCATGTTGTTACCTTGTATGGGTTTGAAGTTATGGAGTGGTCTTTGGAATATGCCATGAGTGTATTGTGATTTCCCAAGGAACTTACATGCTTTTGAAATAAGATTTTGACTAAGCAAATAATATCGAATTAGCCTCAAATCATCACCATTTGAAAGTTCTATGAGTCTACTTTGAGTTTAATGTTTATGTCCACTTGAAATTCTTGATAAGTTGGAAGATGTGTTTCATTTTGGGCTCATATGTCACTGTTAGCGGATTGTGATAATTTTCAGAAGTATTGCTTCTACTGTATTAAAACTTTGCCTGACCTATTGAGGTCCAAATTACCCAAAAATACACCATTTGATATATGTATATGTCTTCTATGATTTTCATGTATTAATCTTTCCCAAATTCTATCTAAATAAGGAGTTATGCTAAGAAATGCTCTAGTATGTCACTATTGACAGATCTCACAGAAACTCAAAATGTTTGTCTTTGTTGCCATGAATTTTGGCTGATCAAATGGAGTCCAATTACCCCGAAACCACAGCCATTTGAATGCTCTGAATGTCTATAAAAAGTTGCATGTTAAAATTGTTTCGAAATTCCTACTAGGTTGGAAGCTATGATTCAAATTGTGAACATATGTCATTATTGGCAAAATTCAACAAGATTCGGAGCAATAGGCTAAACCCTTAATTAATTTAGTGATGCTCAGTTAGAGAATTGGAATTGAAATTAAGTTAATTCCCCTCATAATTTGGGTGTTGTGTTTCATTCTATATATACCCATGAATTTAAGTTGTATATGAGTTATGCATATGTCATGCATCAATGTTTCTTTTGAACATAACCCTTTTACAAGGTGATAAGACACCGAAATGGCATGCTTATGATCCTACAAATGTTAAATGTAGGAGACCTCTTGGAAAGAGTAAAGTGTGAATGAATAAATGTTATGCATGCTTATACACGATGCAACTGATATATGTGATTTTTGACTACTACGCAATGGGTCCTCCATTGGTAGTAGACTCTCTGATTTTGATATATGTGATTTTTGACTACTACGCAATGGGTTCTCCATTGGTAGTAGACTCTCTATTTCAGATATATGTGATTTCTGACTACTATGCAATGGGTCCTCCATTGGTAGTAGGCTCTCTGGTTCTAATATATGTGATTTCTGACTGCTACGCAAAGGGTCCGCCATTGGTAGTAGACTCTCTGTTTCAGATATATGTGATTTCTGACTTCTACCCAATGGGTCTTCCATTGGTAGTAGACTCTCTATTTCTGATATATGTGATTTCTGACTGCTACGCAATGGGTCCTCCATTGATAGTAGACTCTCTATTTCGGATATATGTGATTTTTGACTTCTACACAATGGTTCCTCCATTAGTAGTGTGCCAGACTGTACTTTGACCCATAGGATAGGAGTGGAGTCGAGAGGTGACTGTAAATAATAGGGAGGGGCACTCCCCAAATTTTCATGGGCACTATGCATTGGGTCCTCCAATGGTAGTATAACGCCTTCTTGCTTGAGGGCACAAGAGAGAGTTGCGTCTTGCAAGGCTTCAGCCTATCGAAAACCCCAAAGCTCGTTGGGAATGTATGCATGAGTGCGAATATTACGAAGTGGGAACTCCACTTGTCATTATCCTCCCTCTTGAATGAGGGGAGAAGTCCCAAGTTTCAAGATTGGCTTAGCCTGATCGATGTGGCTTTTACTTTTAGGTGTGATTTAATATGTTATGCTTATCTTAATTCTGTATTCAGTATGAACACTTGGCTATAACTTTGATATGCATAACGATTGATGTCATATTGATTACAAGTAATGCTCTGTTAACTGAGTCTTACCCCTTTTTATACAACAATTATATGTACTCTGATGTATGACCATACTCTGTGCGCAAATGCAATTTTTGTAAGGCTATGGGCATGTTATTATGTATATACTGTTAGTCGAGAATGCAAGGGCAATGATTTAGTTACTGGGCTTATTGGTCACTCCACTTATTTCATATGTGTAGCGTGTTAGTACCTGATCGCGGGTGGCAAGCAGCTGACCGGTGATAGCAGGCGTTCGAAGCTCAAAGCGGTTCAGGATTTCTATTTGGCTTTGTAGGTGTCTGTTGGCGTTGCCACGTGTTGTTCTATTTGATGTAATATTTTGAGATGAATGTTAGGCTTGTAAGCCTTAAATTTTGTTGTAAAGACTTTTAAAGATGAATGAAGTTAATGGTTTTAATTTATTCAGTTTTCAGTGCTTGTTGGATGAGGTTTTTTCATTTATTTCGCGTAGTTTGCTTTGATTTTGCCCTCTTAACACGTATTGATGCCACTCCCACTTAAGTGCTGTATGCGACTTTCGATCACGATCCCGCACTTTGTTGCCCTCCGTTTGAGGACTGTAGGGGTCAAGGGGCTGGGTCGTGACATATGCCTCTCATAACAAATGTCTATCAAAAGGATTTTCACGCTAATGTAGATTTGACACTCATGAAAACTGATTGACTTAAACATTTTTGTCCCATTAAGCTAGTGTGCTTAGACAATAGTTCAACACTTATACCCTTTGCTAATGGATAAACAATCAGATCTGATGACGGCAAGTAACTAATAGTTACTTCACATTTCTCAACTACATCCTGAATGTTGTGATATTGGACATCTATATGTCGTCCTTTGGAGCTATTTGCTCCATTTTGAATTGATTTAAATGCAGTTTAATTATCACAAAATATTTGGATCAGTTCATCAATTATTTGCTGCTTCAAGTCATCTATGAAGCGCTTTATCTAGACGCCAAAAGTATAAGCAGTGCTACATATAATATATTTTGCTTCATGTGTGTACCAAGCTACATACCCTTGTTTCTTGCTAAACCAAGAAACAATTGCCCCTCCAAAGAGGAAAATATGTCTTGAGGTGGACTGACTATCATCCTTATCCTCAGCAAAATATGCATCTGAATATCCTATAACTTCAAGCTCATCTAATGGAAAACATAATTTTAGATGCTTTGTTCCCTTAATGTACCTTAGAATTCTTTTTACTGCTTGTTTACGATGAAAATCGGACAGATCTTCCGATGAATATCTTTCAAATTTTAACACCTTAAACTAATTAAAAAGGTATAAATAAAGTGGTAAAGAAAGTGAGATAGATCGAATTCATATCCGAGGCCAGATTTGCCCGAAAAGGAGCATATCTACTCTCAGATTTGTGGCAAAGCCAACATGATCCAGAGGATTAAAATACGATTTTTAAGACTAGTTAACAGATCAAAAATATATAAAAGAAGCAAAATAGTAAAAAGAATAAGAAAGAGAGAGGAAGAAGTAATACCAAACCGAGCCAGATGGCCGAGATTCCCGTGCCTTCGAGGGCTCACCTGTATTAGAAGCGGTCCTCTTTGCCTCTCTGATTCGAATGTTGACCAGCATATCTTTGATGTACAGGGTAAGATCTAGGTTGTTGTGCCATAATTCTAGTCTTGATCAAGGGATTTTATTCCCTAGGTCTAGGTTTTCTCAATCTTGGGGGTTAGGACTTTAGGAGGCTAGGGTTTCTATCTTCTCTAGGGTTTTCAATCTAAGGATTTTTCTAAAGCTATCGGTCTTTCTCAGGGTCTGAAGGAGAATTTCCTTAGTTTTTTATGGGTTTTGTAATCTCCACAGGTTGAATATGAATTCTGATATTTTTTTGTAATTTTTTGGGATTTTTCTTAAATTTTTAGGAATTTTTTAATGATTTTTCCTATTTTTGATATTTTTGGATAATTTTCCTAATTTCAAGAATTTCTAAGTTTTTTTTTTTGTCTTACTCCTTTTGGGTTAGGGAGATGGGGTATTTATAAGATTTAATTGGTGATTTTTCCTAAATTGTTTGGAGTTTGTTTGGCATTTTATTTATTTATCTTGAAGTTTTAACCTTATCTACTTAAAGAAAACGCATTTATTGCATCATCAGATGCGTTGAATGCATCATCAGCCCGCGTCTGGGCCTGTCGGGCCCATTACAGCCCGGCCAGTGGCTCGACAGTTGGGTATCACAGGGACGAAATTGTCATTTATTATATCGTTTTAGCTGTAGGTCTGATTCAGGCAATTCTTCAAATTGGGATAGGATTTTGGTAGTTTTGGGGTAATTAAATATGGTCTAATAAGATAATGTGATCCTAAGGGTTTAAAAAACCATAGAATTTGTCAAATTTAAAATGGGGTATCTACAGTTGTCCCTTTTTGGTATTCTCTGTCTTTCAAAAGACAGGTGAGTGGCAAAGAAATAGACAATTTGGCGTTCCTTGTCCTTCGAGGGACAGGTGAACATCAAAGATAAAGCAAACATTTTAAATTTCTTCTTGAGGTCACGTGGTCAGGAGGCACACCAACTATCTTCTCAAGTCATTACGCTCATCGAGCTCACCCACCTAGGGCATTTATCCTAGGGATTTTTGAGTGAGATGTCGGTGAGTTACATAAGCTTGAAACTCGAGTGGGATTTTCTAGCCATGCCACTTAATTTCAGGGATTTTTATAGTTTGAATTTTTAACCCTGGCATTGTCTTTGATCTCCTTAGGGTTTCCTAAGGTTGTCTATAGGAAAAGGCTTTCTATAAGAAGATACTTATCTGGCAGAATCTGAAGTGAGATACGAGGCAGCAACAAAGTAATCGTGGCAACGTGGTAATCATCATATACGGGTGTCAAAGCTCCTTCATTTTTTTTAAGCCTTTTTTAGAACTTTTTTTTAAAGTAGGGGGAGATTTGAAATAGAACCCGTAGCAAAGATAGGTTAACATTTTAACAAAGAAATTAAAGTTTTTAAAAAACACAAGACATATAGTGAAAATTTTGAAAAGAGAAATATATTTCGAAAAACAAGGTTGGTTAGCAGTTTTAACTCTTGCGCCGTAGAGCCCTCTAAGCAGTTTAGCGTCATGCAGCGATGGACCATACACCCGACCCTTTTACGTCAATACTGGGATAGATGGAATCTATCGAACAGGGTGGTTGTGCACTGGATACTCCCAACCTTTTTGTGTCATACGTGGCTAGATGGTACCTACCTCGACTCTTTTACGTCGCACGAGTTTGACATTTTTCTATCAAATAGGATGATTGTACCCTGGATACACTCGACCTTTCATGTCATACAGGGATATACGGTACCTGCCTCGACTCTTTTACGTCGCACGAGTTTGACATTTTTTCATCGAATAGAGTGGTTGTGCCTTGGATGCACCTAACCTTTCACGTCATATGGGGATAGATAGTACCTGCCTTGGCTCTCTTACACCGCACGAGTTTGATGTTTTTCCATTGAAACAGGGTGGTTGTGCCTTGGATACACCTGACTTTTCACGTCATACGAGAATAGACAATACCTGTCTCGGCTCTTTTACGTCGCACGAGTTTGATGTCTTTCCATTAAACAGGGTGGTAGTGCCTTGAATACATACGATATTTTACGTCATATGGGGAGCAACGGTACCTGCCTCAACTCTTTTATGTCACACGAGTTTGACTTCTTTCCATTAAACAGGGTGCTTGTGCCCTGAATACACCCAACCTTTTACGTCATACGGGGATAGACGGTACCTGCCTCGGCTCTTTTACATCGCACGAGTTTGAAGTCTTTCCTCTCTCGACTCTTTAACGTCACACGAGTTTGATGTTTTTCCTGTTTTGGATCTTTAAGGTCTCACAAGTTTGACATTTTTCATGTCTCGACTCTTTAACATCCCACGAGTTTGACGTTTATCATGTCTCTACTTTTTTATGTCACACGAGTTTGACGTTTATCCTGAATTGAACTTTGGGACATCATACGCACACACATGGATGAGCTTGCCTCATTTCGCCTTAGGGGATCCAGTCGAGAAAAAAACACTCCCAGACTAGCCAATATCGTCATTGGCGAGGTTCACCCATCTCCAATATGTGGTAGTAGGTAGTTATACTCAAACAACCATGGAGTGCCTGACTAGTTTCAAACCTTCATAACAGGCATAGGAAGTTAGCTTCGAGAACGAGACCAGATCGACTAACAGGGTTTTGAAAATGGAGGGTTTTAACAATCAGATTGAAAAAGTGCTTTTGAAAGGGACGGGCCTTACAGTTTTGCTACTTGTGGCCCCTTTGGTAGTCATTTTTTTTATTATATTTTACCCAAAGATGATGAAAGGATTACCTTGTGGGATCGTGAGAACTCAAAAGTCTCAAAGTTGTCTTTTTACCTTTAGAGCTTTCATTATGTGCTTCGCAGGTCCAGAAGAGTTCTTTAGATTCTTGCTAAGATTCCATTATGGAGAGGTCTCGATGTTCTTATAGGATTAGTCGAAGTCACTTCAGTTTTCCATTCATATCATTCTCCTACATCTTTCTGAGTTGATTCTATTGGGAACCTACAGAGTTTAGGAGGAGTCTTCGTCCTCAGGGTCTGCTTGCGCTGTATTGTTAGAACTTGTAAGTACTTGTTTGTACTTGAGTGTTTTTTAATCAGAAGTTCCTTCTTGGAGATTTTTTTTTTTTGTTTAACCTGTGATGCCCTTTCAAGTTTTCACCACGTCCATTTTTTTTTTCTTTGTGATGCCTTTTTAGGTTTTCACCACTCTTTTGGGCCCATTACGGGTAGTATTTTCTGAGATATATCGCATTGATGGGGTCGTTGAGCTCTCACCCCTCCTTATTCTTGATCTTGTAAGAATTGCATGCGTGCACTCGGGTGAACACGAATGGCCCATCCCAATTAGATTTCAACTTGTCTAAAAGGTGTGGGTTTGCAAGAGTGTGGAAGATTTTTTTGAGTACCATATCCCCTTCCCTGAACTATCAACGAACAACTTTGCTTTGGTAAGCCCTCTCAATTCTACACTGGTAACCAACAATATTTTGTGTTACTCGTAGTCGTCTTTCATCCAAATTAACGAGGGCAGTGATTCGTGCTTCAATCTTTTCTTCCTCATCTGAATCTTTATGAATAAGCACTCGGAGAGACGGTATCTCAACTTCAATGAGTAACACTACTTCCATACCATACACCAATGAGTATGGGGTTATGCCAATAGGAGTCTTCTCAGTTGTCCAGTGGGCCCATAGTATGTCATTTAGCTTTTCGTGCCAATCTTTGCCACCTTCTATTATTCTGTTTATAATTCTGAGAAGTCCTTTGTTTGTTGCCTCTACTTGTCCATTTCCTTAAGGGTAGTAAGGTGTGGAGAATTTCTGCGTTATCCCAAACTTTTTGCAAACCTTAGAGACCTTTTCATTTTTGAGATTGGATCCATTGTCAGTAATAATTAACTCAGGAACACCGAACATGAATACAATATTGTTCTTTATTAAATGGGCAACATGTTGTCCCTCAATTTGTACAAATGATATATCCTCTACCCATTTGGTGAAGTACTATGTAGCCGTTAATATAAAATAGTGGTCGTTTGAGGATTGCGGTGAGATCATTCCGATGATATCAAGACCCCACATGACAAAGGGTCATACAGGCAGTGTTGAGTTGAGTGGTACAGACGGTGCATGGATGAGATCTCCACAAAGCTGACATTTGAGACACCTATTTACGAACTTCCAACAATCTTCAGCCATGGTGGTCCAGTAATAGCCTTGGCGCCTAATTTTCTGAGCTAAGGCGGTAGCGCTAGAATGACCTCCTTCATTGTGTAACTCTGTTAGTACTTGGTCAATTTCTGGCTGATCAAGACATCATAGAATGATGTCATCAAAGGACTTTTTGAACAAGAGATCTCCTCTTACTAAGAATCCTATAGAAAACCTTCGAAGGGCTTCTTTATCAATTTTGATGGCTCCTTCAGGATAGAACCCATCTTTCAGGAATGACAAAACATCGTGGAACCATGGTTTTGCCTTAACTAGCGTATCTGAGGCCACAAGAGATACTTCCCCATCGTTCTCATTTTCTTACTCTATTTCTTCTTCGATCCTTGGTGGGGAAAGATCATGTTTGTTCCTTATATAGAATGACAGTGTGGTGATTTCTGGAGGAATATCAACCATTGAAGCAAGGGTCGCAAGGGCATCGGCGAACCGATTATTTTCCCTAGTTACATGCTGAAAGGTGATTTTCTTGAAATATGGGATCATCTTTTCCACCTTTTCTTCATAGGGCTTGAGTTTTTTTTCTTTTACCTTCCAAATGAGCTTGGTTTATGACGAGTAAGGAGTCACCAATCACTAGTATTTGTTGGAATTTTATTCCCATGGCGTTCTCAAGCCCGGCTATCAAGGCTTTTTCAGCAACATTATTGGCACATGGGAAATTCAATCTAATGGCTGTTAGCATTAAAATCTTCTTCGGTGAGCATAATATGACTCTTATACCTGACTCGTATTCATTCCTTGCACCATCGAAGTATAGCTCCCAAATTGATTCATCAAGTATGAAGAGGTTCTCATCAGGGAGATCTGTGTTGACGGAAGTGTTATCTAGCAGTGCGTGTCCAGCTAAGTGGTCAGCAATGGCTTGTCCTTTGATCTATTTTTTAGTAACTTATTCGATCTCAAACTCGCTCAATAGCATTCTCTACTTCGCCAAATGTCCGTTCAGGACTAGTCTCTCCAATAGGTACTTGAGTGAGTCTATTTTTTAGATGAGCTTGACTGACTAAGATAAGACATAATGTCTTAACTTCTGCATGGCCCACACAAGCATCAAACAATGCTTCTCCACATCCGTGTATCTTGTCTCACAGTCCACCATTGTCTTGCTAATGTAGTAAATCGTTTTTTCTTTCCATGGTCATCGTATTGTTCTAACATTGCCCCCATGGTCTTGTCTCTCACTGATATTTATAGGAACAGGAGTTTGTTTGGATTAGGAGGACTAAGGATGGGAGATTTTGTGAGGTACTCCTTGATTTGATCAAACACTACTTGACACTCATTATCTTATATGAATGGGGTATCTTTCTTGGGTAGCCTATTAAACGGCGCGCACATGTCTGCCAGTTGGGAGAAGAAACGCCTTATGGCTTGTATGCGACCTTGCAACCCACAAATTTCTCTGATGTTCCAGGGAGAGGGCATTTCAGTGATGGCTCGTATTTTGGATGAGTCCACCTCAATGCCTCTTTGGCTTACTATAAAGCCTAGTAATTTGCCGGATTCAACCCCAAAGGCACATTTTTGCAGATTGAGTTTGAGTTGATGTTTCCAGAGCCTTTCGAAAATGGTTCTCAGGTTAGTGAGATGATCAGGCGTAGTCGTTGACTTGACCAGAAAGCCGTCGACGTAGTCTTCCATGATGGTATGCATTAAGTTATGGAAGATGCTAGTCATTTCCCACTGATAAGTTGCCCCTGCAATTTTGAGGGGCATGACTTTGTAGCAGTAAGTTACCCATTGCATTATGAACGAAGTCTTGGTCTGGTCTTCTTCTACCATGAAGAGCTGGTTGCAACCTGAGAAGTCGTCCATGAATGACAACATCTCGTGCCCCGCAGTGTTGTCAACCAAGGCATCTATGTCTGATAACGGAAAATTGTCCTTCGAGCATGCCTTGTTGAGGTCTCTGTAGTCAACACACACTCGAATCCTCCCGTCTTTCTTAGGTACGACCACTATGTTGGCCAACCATTCTGAGTAATCGACGGGGGTAATGAACTTCGCCTTGGATCTTCTAACGTCAGAGTTTCTGCCTTACAGGCTTTGCCCCTTCGTTGAATATGAGGTGATGTTACACCAATTTGGGATCTAGCCCTGGCATATCATCGTATGACCACGCAAAGACATCACGATATTTCGTGAGAAAGGAAATCATATTTTCCCGCTCCTCAAGAGATAGGGAGGTTCCAATCTTGGTTAACCTTGGGTCCTTCTTAGTTCCTAGGTTTATGTCGATCGTCTCTTCTATGATAGCCGTTGGGTCACCATCGAACCTCTTCTTGAATTGCTCAACATGGGAAGTGAGTTCCTCAGGTTGAGAGATTTCGTCCGACTCTTGGCTCTCTTGATCTTTGTCTTGGTCATCCAATTCGTCCTCTTGGTTATTGTGCACCGTTATCGAGTTATCTTGAGTGTTCGTCGTTTTTTAAAATTATTTTTCATTAGTATCAGTTTTATTATGTTTTGATTTTTCAACAGTTTTTGAAATAACACAAGAGGTGTACCTTATAGGACTCGCGAGAGAAATGTTGTGGACTGGATGTGCAGGGTGGTTAAATGGCCACCCTGTGCCTATCTGTTTTTTGGCACCGAGACTTGAAGGTGCCACAGGTATGCCTCCAGCGATTCTAGAGATAGGGGAGTGATCGACCAATTTCGTTCCTGGGTTTGAATTGATGAATGAGCATGCTTGGTTGTGTTATAGCCGATTGTGCATGCCTTCAAATCCAGGTCAGTAAAAAGGTCTTCAATTCCCAATTCTTGTGTGTGGTGAGATGTGGAAGAAGAGTTATTCCCCGTTGGGGATTCAAGGATCACCTTAGGCCTTTTTGAAGGACTGGCATCAAGAGGATCGAGGTTTTGAATGCCTCCTGATACAAAGCCTGGATAGCTTGAAGGCTTCATCCGGCTTTGCAATGAGGTGAGAGAACGCTCAAGACCTCTTTGATCTCCATTTTCAGTTTTGGTTTCGAATGATTCAAAAATTGCCTCCGTTACGCCTTGCCCTTGACTACCCAAGCCTTGGCCTAGTTGGAAGCCTTGGGAGAAGAGCATGTGCAAAAACCGTATCGATGTTGACATTGGATAATGTCATCCATCGATCCATAAGTTTGCAAACTTTGAGAAACAGGGTCGCCGACCTCTAAGCATAAGGTGACACAATGGGCTTCGTCGAAGGAAGTAAGCGGGATTTCTCCGAGCTCGACTCCTACAACTAGCTTCTTGTTATGTATACTAGGATGCAGAAAAGCAAGGGGTTCAGCACATACCTTTACGACACCATTTTTAGTTGGAAATTTGAGGCATTGATGGTGCGTAGAGATGACCACAAGATTTTCATGCAGCCACGGTCTTCTTAACAGCATGTTGAAAGAAGGTTTTATGTCCAAGACATAAAACTTTATCACTTGGACAATAGGGCCGATCTTGAGTGTGAGAGGCAGTATGCCTTCAGCTTATCTTTTGGTCCCGTCGTATGCAGCGATAGTTAGTTGACAAGGCTCGAAGTCATCTGGGCTTTTGCCTATCTGCTTCACTATTTTCATAGGGCATATGTTTAAGGATGCCCCATTATCAGCAAGCTCTCTTCGTATCTCATATCCTTGCACGAAGACGGTGATCTGCAGAGGTTGGACATTGGTTGAAGCTGGCTGGGATATCATTGTCTGTGAACACGATTGGTGTTAGTGCCATCAGCTGGTTGATCATTCCACACAACTCATCCGGCTGTGTGTTGGTCGGGATGTCTGTCTTGGCAAGGACCTTCTCGGTCTGGGCTCTATGTGCTGGTGAATTGGCGAGTAGCTCCAATATGGATATTTGAGCCTGGATCTTCCCGAGATGAGCGGGCAAATCGTAGGTGGTTGCAGTTCCTTGAATTTCCTTGTTCGGCTTGTGATCTACAACCCCTGCTAATTGTTGGGTTTTTGAGGTATTTCTCATTCTTTCATCGAGAGTATCGACCATCAATTGAATGCGTTTGAACACTCGGTCTCTTCAAGTTAAGGAGTCGACCTCGCCAGCCTAAAGCTCGATAGGGTCAGCCCTAGCAAGAGTAATTGGAGACTTCGGGTGTTGGCCCCTTGTTTGGAAGATGATGCCTTTTTATTAGTCCTGGCCATATCAATCTCTAGTGTGTTATCTCCATCATATCGATCGCATATTTGAAGGTTATCGAGGTTTGGAGACGAAGGGCTTCCTCTTAAGAGGCTCAAAAGATCTTATTCGGGTTCTTAAAAGTGATGATCACAAGCCAATATGAACTGACTGGGATCCTCTTCTTCGTCTCCACACTCAATCATGTGAATGACAACGTTCTCTTTCTAGTCGTCTTGAGCTCCCAGCTTTTCGGTCATTGTGACTATATTTTTAGGGGGAGGATTTGTGAAGATACCCATCTTTTGATTAGGTTCTTCGACAGGTTGATTTCTAAGCGCGACAGTGATGTCCCCCCTATTAATTAACCCTTGATTCACCCGTTTCAAATATATGCAGCTTTGAGTATCATGAGCATGGTTTTGATGCCATTTTCACCACCTGCTCTTACCCGTGACTTGAAATGGTGGTTCAGATGGTGGCGGGAGATAAACCATATTTTCAGCTAAGAGTAATTCCAACACTTTTTCTAATGGGCCTTTGAGAGGGGTAAAATTATTCTCTCGATTTTGGTTATTATTTTGAGCGTTGGCTCTACGCTGACCCCTTCGAATTTTGATTCGAATTATTGTGTTGAGCAGCTGAACCTTGAGCCGATCCGTTAACGACGATGTCATTAACCTGACCAGAAGCATTTTCCTTATTTTTGTTCTTATTTTGGGGAGCTGTTATCGGCTTGTTGTCGAGCTTGGTACTTTGGGGTGTCCCTCTGGCCCTTTCATGTTGTGCCACCCGCTCAATCATGGAGTCGAAAGAGTGGGGGATAAGACCTTAGCTGAAGAAGGTCCTATACTCAAGAGCAACATTCTCTAAGACTATGGAGATCTTAGCTTGGTTTGTAAGTGGACATTCTATGACCTGCATTGCCACCTTGTGAAATCGACCGATGAAATCCTCGAAGGATTCTCTTGGGTTTTGTTTTGTTGCACTGAGTTCACTCAAGGAGAGAAGTCTTGGTGTCGACCAGTGGTAGTGAGAGACAAATAGGTTGAACATTTCGTCTGGATTGATGTGTGGTCGAGTGAACATTGTTCTCCGATGCATGTTCAAGGCCTCACCGGTCAATGTTTGTGACAAGATGACCTTCAGTTGGTTAGGCCTGTCTCGCAAAGCTCGAACGGAGATGAGGTACGCGTTGACGTGAGTATCTGGATCGCTCTTCCCATTGAACTTGTTTCTAAATTCTTGGACGACAAATCCCAGGGGAAGGTCTTCCATGCCTCCAAGGGTCTCATGAACGTAAACCTTTGGGGATAGAATTTCATGCATGCTCATTCTTACAAGCATATCCTGCATTGCTTTTAAGGTGCCTTCTTGTTGAGTATTTGGCATGGCAGTAGGCCCACTGGTTGGTGGGTTCTCAAGCGTAGACTGATAAGTTGAAACTTGGGATATATGTTGGCCTACATGAGCCTGAGCTTGATGAGCTGCAGACACCGGGGCGGTTTGATGCATTGATGCCTGAGGGGCGTACTAACCCATAGGTGTCGCCATCGGTTGCGAAAATTGCGCAGTTTGTTAGACCGAATGAACCAGAGGGACCGATTGAATAATCGGCTGACTCGGTTATACTAAGAGTTAACCTATACCACTTATTTGGTTTGGGATCGACTTGTAAGCTGGGGCATGCACAGTGTAACCTAGGTCAACTAGACTTTTGAGGGCCGCTTGGACGCCTATCTCGCCTAAAGGTCAGTTTGAGTCGACACATCTGCTTCGTACAGTATGCATGACATCATGAGTTGTACTATGGTGGCTCGAGGTTGGGTTAGATCCTCTAGACCTATGTGGGTCTTGGTTTTGAGATCATTGCACTATAGAGTTATCTTGGTTCGAGTTATAGGAATTGGCTTTGGATGTTGCATGAATTTCTTCCCTCACTCGACTTCTACTTTTATTGCCTAAAATCCCTCGTAGGACAATGCCTGGTCGGACTCCCTGATTATTCAAGGTTTTTCGGGCGGAGCCAGCTTTCGAGCCACACAAATCTCAAGATTAAGAGTGGATGCTTGGGACTCTGCCTCTAATTGAAGACTTGGGCATTGGATAATGGATTGTCCTGAGGTCTGTCGATAATCCCAAGGGATTGCAGCATACTGGTTCCTAGGTTTGGGCAGGTTAGGCTTAGAGTCGGTCGTGGAGCAGCCGTCATGGTCGCCTTGAATGACTGACATGGTGATTACTTTTGGCTGGGTTCTAAAATCTACACTTAGGTAAGATCTAAACTCGACGACTTAAGGCAAACCTAGCCTGACACTACGGGCAAAAACCTCAGCTAAGACCTAGGCTAAGACTACACTGGAACCTAGACTTACTAGACTCAATGGATTTTGGTTAAGACCTTGAACTAGGGTAAGCCTAGTCTAGCTCTAGAAGCAACTCTTAAGCTTAGACCTATGCTAGAACCTAGACTAAGATCTAGACTAGATAGTGCACGAGTCTCGACTCGGACCAAGAGTGGGTCTAGATTTTGAGGGGTAAGCAACCCTAATGTATTTTTCGTTTATATCTTTTTAATTTTGATGAAACACATTTAAACTAAGCATGGTAAATCATGGAAAATATGATTTCAGTCAAAATTAACAAACTAATATAAATCAAAAGGGTAGAAACATAACATATCTAATTGAAGCAATTTTTTTATATTTTAAAGTTTTTTATTTTAGGTAAAAAATTGGTCAACAGGGAGCCAAAAGTCCCTAGAATGGTCCTGTGGGGTCCCAAAATTTTTCTGGGACACTTGCAGTTGGGTGATCGGGTGGTGTCGCCTAGGCGGCACTACTGGTGTCACCCTTGTAGGGTGTGTGACACGGCTGGTGTCGCCCAAAAAAGGATTTTTTTTATTGTTTTTATATTTTTATCCTATTAATATTGATGAAATAAGATTACTTTCACCTTGGAAAAAGCAGGAAATAAAAATACTTATGACGAAATAAATTAAAATAAGGTAAAACAAAAAAGCTTAGATTGAAATGAAAAATATTTTTTTTGTATTTTTAAAAACTTTATTTTGATTTTAATTTTTTTTGAAGTCACAAAAGAGTCCCTAGAACAGATCCACAAAGTTACAGAGGTTTTTGAGACCTTTGAATTTGGGTGACACTGGGACTGTCGCCCAGAAAAAGCAGGGTTTCGAAGCACCGAAACCCTAGATTTTGGTCACAACCGACTTTTGGAACCTTTTGTGATTGGAAACAGTGAAAAAAAGTAAATAAAAAATGTGTTTTGAAGCTTGAATAAAAAATGTGCTTTGAAGCTTGGATCAAGCTCGAAATTGCCCCATGGTGGGCGCCAAACTGTTTATGATGAAAATTTGACAGATGTTCCGATGAAGATCTCTCGAATTTTAACACCTTAAACTAATTATAAATATTTAACTAAATTGGTAGAGAAAGTGGGACAAATCGAATTCAGATTCGAGGCCAGATTTACCCGAAAATGAGCAGATCTACTCTTAGATTTGTGGTAGATCTGAGGCCAGATTTGCCGGGATGTGATTTTTAAGACAAGTTAACACATCAAAAAATAAATAAAAGAAGAAAAACATTAAAAAGAAGAAGAAAGAAAGAGGAATAAATAATACCAAGCCGGGTCGGATGGCCTTAGATTCCTGAGCCTTTAAGGGCTCGCCCGTATCAGAACCGGTCCTCTTTGCTTCTCTGACGTTGACCAGCAGATCTCTAGTGTACAGGGTAAGATCTAGGGTTGTTGTGCCTTGATCTAGGGTTTTTGTGCCCTTAGTCTAGGTTTTCTCAGTCTTGGGGGTTAGGACTTCAGGAGGCTAGAGTTTCTATCTTCTCTAAGTTTTTCAATCAAGAGATTTTTCTAAAGCTGCCAGTCTTTCTCGGGGTCTGGAGGAGAATTTCTTTAGTTTTCTAAGGGTTTTGTGATCTCCAAATGTTGAATATGAATTTTAAGATTTTCTCTAATTTTTGGGGATTTTTTTTAAAATTTTAGGAATTTTCTAAGGGTTTTTCCTATTTTTGATATTTTTGGATAAGTTTTGTAATTTCGGGAATTTCTAAGTTTTTTTTTGTCTCTCTCCTCTTGGGTTAGGAGAGGGGGTATTTATAAGATTCAATTGGTGATTTTTTCGAAATTTTTTGGAGTTTTTCAGAAATATTTTGATTTATCTTAAAGTTTTAGCCTTATCTAATTAAAGAAAACACGTTTACTGCATCATCAAATGCGTTGACTGCATCATCAGCCTGTGTCTAGCCCTGTCGGGCCCATTACAGCCCAACCCACCGCCCAACAGTTGGGTATCATATGGACTAAATTATCATTTGTTATATCGTTTTATCCGTAGGTCCGATTCAGGCGATTCTTGGACCATTGAAAAGCTCTTGGGATCTACTTTAAATTAAGATAGGATTGGATAGTTTTGGAGTAATTAAATTGAGTCTACTAGGATAATGTGGTCCTAAGGGTTCAGAAAACCATAGAATTTGTCAGATTTAAAATGGGGTGTCTACACTGCTTTCTAATGAGCTATGTCTAGATTACTTTGATATTTACTAACAAGTTCTGCATCATAACTCAAATCTAGTCTCGTACATCTTACTACATATACCAAGCTACTAATAGCTTGTGCATAGGGAATGTTAGGCTTTTCTTATCATTCTACTGGACAAACATTCCTAGACAACTTTGCTCCCTTTTCAACAGGAGTAGACAATGGTTCACAATTTTTCATTTGAAATATTTTGATAACATAGTCAAGATATCTTTCTTGGCT
This sequence comes from Amborella trichopoda, assembly GCF_000471905.2. The sequence continues at coordinate 466,308 of NW_006499617.1, read as the reverse complement.
CAAGCACAACATTTTTAATTTTCTATCTCTAGTTATTTTTATGCCTAGGACATACGATGCTTCTCTCATATCTTTCATCTCAAACCGAGAATAAAGTCACGACTTAATCTTATCAATCATTTTTAAGTTATTTCCAGCTATTAGGATATCATCTACATATAATGAGAGTATTGAGAACTAACTCCCACTCTTTAAGACATATACATAATGGCCCAATCTATTTACTTCATATCTCATCTGTAGGATGGCATCATGAAATGTTAAGTATCATTATATTGAAGATTGGTTTAAACCATATAAAGACTTATTTAATTTGTATACTTTATTTTCTTGACATTTAATTATGAAACCCTCAGATTGCTTCATGTAGATGGTTTCCTTTAGTTCACCATTCAAGAATACAATATTTACATCCATTTGATAAAGTTCGAAGTCATAGTATGCAATGATTGCCAAAATTATTCTAATGGATATAAACGTTGCAACTGGAGAACAAGTGTCGACATAGTCGACTCCCTTTCTTTGAGTAAAACCCTTTGCTACTAACCTAGCTTTAAATTTATCAATTGATCTATCAGATTTTAACTTCCTTTTAAGTACCCATTTAGAACCTATAGGTTTCTTATCTTATGGTAAATCATATAGATCCCAAACTTTATTTTTCTCAATTGAATCTAATTCTTCTCTCTTGACATTAAACCACTCTTGAGATTCTTGTGATTTCATAGCATCATTGAAGTCAAAAGGGTCATGGATTGCAACTAGGTTAATAAAGTTATCTATCTCTTTATTCATATGGACATAGAAATCATCAAGGTATGATGAATGAGCTCTAGACCTCTTTTGACCACTTAACATTGGGTGTGTGGGTACTTCAACATCATCATGTTGATCAAGGCTATCTATATCCATTGTAGCTAGTGGATTGTCATTATCCACTACAGGTAGGTTTTCTTCAATAAAATCTTTTAGGAACTCAGCATCTCTACTTTCAATGAGTCCCATTTCTTTATGATGAAATAGATATCTCTTTGATCCTTCAAGGTATCTTATAAAATTACAAATTAAAGTTTTATTTTCTAACTTATTTCTATGCTGATATGGAATTAGGACAGGGGCAGTTGACCCCCACTTCCTTAAGTTGGATAGCTCAGGTTTTTTACCTATCCACAGTTCATAATGGGTAGAATCTATCGCCTTAGTTAGAGCCATATTAATAATATACATAGATGTGCTTATTGCTTCTCCCCAAAAAATCTTAAGAAGATTAGCATGAGCCATCATGGATCTAGTCATTTCCAAAGAGGTTCCATTACGCCTTTCAGATATTCCATTAGTAGAATGTCTTTTAATACCATATTCTTTGGAATAAGTATTGAAAGCTTCAGATGTATAGTCACCTCCCCTATCAGTTTTAAGAACTTTGATGCTCTTACTCAGTTGGTTTTCTACTTCCTTTTTATATATTTAAAATTTTTCTAAAGCTTCTGATTTATGGTGGATTAGATAAACATATCAAAGTCTAAGAAATCGTCAATAAAAGTGATGAAGTATGACATCCATCTCTGAGTTTTAACATTAAGGGGCCCACAAATATCTGAGTCGACCACATTCAATAACTCATTCGTTCTCTCCCCTTTATTGAATGATTTCATCATTTTCCCTGATAAACAATGCTGACAGGTTGGAAATTCGACATTATTTAGATTTGGAATAAGACATTTCTTTATTAATCTATTTATTTTGTCTTTTCCTTTGTGGCCAAGCCGAAAATGCCAAGTATATGCATCAACAATCATTACAAAATCAACATAACCAGAATAAGTTGAAATTTTATTATCAGCTTTCTCATTTACATGAAGAATGAACAAGTTGTGGTCATCAACCAAATGTTCCCAAGCATAAATTTGTTCACTCTTTCTGATTGATATTTTCAATGATCGGAAGCAGACTTCAAAATCCTTTCAAATGAGCAAAGGGATATATAAAATATTTCGTCTCATACAAGGGACAAAATATACATAAGTTAATACAAGGTTGATTGTCCTTACATACAACCTACAAGTTCCTACACCTAATATATCAAAATAAGTGGTTTCCTATCTAGATGTTTTTCTCCCCAACTTTTATTTCTTTGAAGTTCTCGAAGAAGCCTTTTGAGCTTGTGATACTCCGATTAACGCCTGGGTCTAACCATCATCCTTTGATGTCATCGTCTGTCAGCAAGCACTCATAAGCCACACAACAACTTCACGCCTCTTGCTTCTATTCCCCCTATTATTTAGATTTTGCGGGTTTCTATTCTGTAGACAGCGGTTCTTGAAGTGACATGGCTGACCACAAAAGAAACATTTTGGCGGTCATTGTTTAATTTATTGGTTGTAGGGTTTAGTTCCTCTGTTTTTTAACCTATTGATCATTTTATTAAATTTCCATTTAAATTTTTTATTGTTAGGCTTGGATTGGCTAGATTTGGGAGGTCCTTGAGCAAGCATAAGCTCACACCTTTTATCTTTGTTCATGTGCTCTTGCTCTAAGGCTAGTTGTATACGTAGGTCTCCTAATGTAAGAGATTTTGTATTCAACCTACGTGCAATTATTACCATCCTCTATGAAGGTGGAAAGCTATTTAAGATAGTGGAAACTTTTATGCGCTCAGAGACTTCATTCTCAGCAATGACCAACTCTTTAGCCATAACAAACATCTTGTTTACATGTTCCACTACATTATTACCATCTTTCATTTTAAATGAGTTAAATTGCTCTAATAGCAATTGGAGGTGTGTTTCAGAGGTTGAGTCATATTTAGTTTTATTGCCTCCAGCATTTTCTTTGATGTTTCAGGATGCTCGAAAACCTAAATAAGGTCATCTTGCATAAAAGTTAACATAGAAGTTTTTACAGTGAGGTCATCCTTTAAAAAATTTTCTAACTTTTTCTTTTCTTCTTCAATTGGTTTATCACCAACTACTGGTGGATAATCTCTTAGTACATATATGATTCTATCTTGGATGAGGAGATATTTCATCTTCCTCTTCCACATCCCAAAATTGTTTCCATTCAATTTTTCAACTTTAGAAAGTTATGCCATGGCAATTCTACTAGCCATTTGTGAGCAACCTAATACTTTCTAAGTTCTAAAGAAGCTAAACAAGGTACCAAAAAATTTAATATGTGGTCAATACTTTTACAGAAAGAGCTGCAATTATTTCATAAAACAATATCAGTTATAAAGTGATGTCTTAAAACATAAAATGATATAGGCAATCTCCCTTTCTACAAGTAAGTAGTATAATTATCTAAGATAATATAAAATTTCCCCTTTATGCTATTTATTTAGGGTGTAGGAGCAATATCCCTATCTACAAGTAAGCACTACAATTATCAAAGATAATATAAAATTTCCCCTTTATGTTATTTATTTAGGATGCATGAACAATATCAAGAGTGTGTGAGCCCTTATAATAAAAGACCAAATATCAAGTAAGTGATTCACTTTAGAAGATAAATCAATTTCTATAGTACACCAAGAAAGTAAGTGCATTTAAATATCAACAATACTAAAAATGAGCAGAATAAGTCTCCTTTTTCTTTTCTTTTTTTTTTGCCCCCTTTTTTTTTAATAGAGATATCAGCAATATATATAACAACAAAGTAGTAAAATATGTATTCAGAGATGCGATATATGTTTAGAGTGACTGTATCTCTGTAACAGATAATCTACCATAAAAATATTTAACAGACGTGCGATATTTGTGCGATTTAATGGTGGGGTCGAAATGACTTGCACGCAACTAATACGTGCTGTTGGGGCCCACCAAAAGTTAACTACTTTCTTAGATTAAAAAACACGGCTGCTACCCATCGTTTTATATCTTTATGTAATTATAAGCAATCTCTTAAATTAAGATATATATGCTATTATAGAGTAAAATCATAATATATGGGGCTTCCCTGAAGATAAGCTTGAATATATATGGATCCAATACAAGATAAAGTGTTAACAGTCAGAAGATAGGGGGATCAAAGGGCAAATACGTAATATATAAGATAAGATAAAACGTATGCTTCACGTATGCCTCACTATTAAAGATAAACTTGAATGCCTATGGATCCAATACAAGATAATGTGTGAGCAGTGAGAAGATAGAGGGATCAAATGGCGAATGCATGATTTTGAGTCGGAAGTGGATTTTCTCTGCAAAAAAAAAAATTAGAGAGAGAGAAAGTTCCAGATTAACAGAGAAATAAAACTATAGTCAACTTTTATGATAGAGAAGGAAAAGGGGCTCGTTTGCTCATAAAGATTAGGGGTTTTTCCTTTTAATGAAATTACAGCAAGATGAAGGCATGATTTTTGCATTTTATTAGAACCAAAATTGCTGATATATATATATATATATATATATATATACTAATAGTTAGTAGTAATTAGTAGTGGTAGTGTCGTATAGTAATTAAACGACCGAGATACAGAGGTAAGGGTACGGTGGAGGTCGTGGTAGTAGTTAGCGAGACGGTACC
>NW_006499617.1:430468-461764 GCF_000471905.2 Amborella trichopoda | reverse complement strand
TTTTTAACTTTTAATAAGTAAATTAACTAGACAAGTAGTAGTAAGGACTAGTAGTAGTTTTGTACTATTTTATTAAGTAACAAATTAGTCTGATATATATATATATATATATATATATATACTAATGTTAGTGAAATTTGATGGAGTGCGTATGAATTAAAGCCGAGATCAGAGAAGGGGTCGTGAGGCTGGTGATTGCAGAGCCCGGATTTTTGGATTAGAAACTCATGTTGCTTGCCTTTCAGAGAGAGAGCTCTGGTTACAGAGGAAGCTCTGTATCCCTCGACGTTTTTTTTGTTGTTGTTTACTTCCTCTATCTGGCTTTCCATTTTATAGGGAGAAGAAGGGCTAACCGTTATATTTCTCCAACGGGTCTTTGAGAAAAAAAGGGTTTCCCTGATCTCAAGGATATTCATCCATCATTCCTATAGACGTTGGACCATATAAACGTTGGATATAATTTGTTTGGATAATTATAATGAACATTGGAGTCCCATAATTTTAGGTTAAGACACGTAAGGCCTCATAGCCATACGTGTCAACAAAGCTCTCTCAACATTGTCCAACAGCAGATCATAGACAAACTTAACAAGTTGTTTAAAAAGCTTAGTTCATATTCCGATACTACCGAACTTGAGAAATGAGAGAACTTCAAAGTTACGCTCCTAAACCTTGGTGAATGATCTGGGCACACCAATGGAAACCGTCAACACATAACGCAATTGTCCTTCGTTCTAAAGTTTGTTAAGCTCGAATTTCCCCGCTTTAATGGCAACGAGGACACGAGGAGCCGGACTTGCAGGGTGGAGCAGTTTTTCCAGTTCCATCAACCACCGGAAGAAGAGCATGTGGCTCTTGCATCCTTCCATATGAAGGGTGACGCCCAGTTGTGGTACCAAATCTTCAAACAAGAAGTAGGCGAGATGTCTTGACAAAATGTTTGTGATAGGGTGCATACCAGGTAAGGACCCACTCAACTCCAAGACTTCTTTGGAGAGTTGACTAAGTTGCAACAAGCTGGGAAGGTTCGAGACTACCAAACCCAATTTAAGAGGCTTTTAACTAAGGTGGAATATCTCCCGCCGCTCGCCAAGTTAGTTGCTTCATCACTGAAGCACAACATCAAAGCGAACGTTTTGGCATGGCATCCTACGACCCTCACTGGTGTTATTGGGTTAGCCCGCCTTTATGAAGCCCACAACTTCTCTCAACGGTGAGCTGACGCACTAACTGACGTGAAGAAAACTCCTACAACCAGCAAAGAAACAACTAACAATGGCCCTGTACTTTCGGTTTGGCAATTGTCACTAGCGGAGATGCAAGAGAAGCAAGCTAAGGGTATGTTCTTTAACTGTAATGAGAAGTTTGTACCTGGACATTGTTGTAAGAAGTTGTTCTTGATTGAGGGCTGTTATGAAGAGGAAGATGACAACGATAAACCAGGCCAGGAGGTAGACATTCCAGAAGAGTTTCGTGAGATCTTACGAGCTCCTGAAACCATGCGTGTGAAAGGCAGCTTAGCCCATGTTGCGGTCATGGTTTTGATACATTCGGGAAGCAATCATAATTTTATGAGTGAAACGATTGCAAAAAATGTGGATCTGCAATCAACCAATGGTAGCCATTTTGAGGTGATGGTGGCGTCCGAGGAGAAACTTCTTAGGCTCGGTAAGTACTCAGAAATTAAGTTAATTTTGCAAGGTGTCCCAGTTAACGTAGATTTTTATTTACTTTTTTTGGAAGGCTATGAAGTTGTCTTGGGCGCCCAGTGTTTAAGAACACTTAGCCCCATTATGTGGGATTTTGCAAGGTTATTGATGACCTTCAAGGTGGCTGGAAAAGAAGTAACTCTTAAGGGAGTTGCCTCATTCAATGACAAGGTAATTGGAGATCACGAGTTCATTCGTGAAGCAAGGAGAAATAAGAAGGGATGTTGCTACACCAATATTCGAATGGGACTAAACTTCCTACGACTAATGGCGAAAATCAACCTACCCGGTTGCAACGTATTTTGGAAGAATTCCAGGATGTGTTCGAGGAGCCCAAGGGACTACCACCTCCACGATCACATGATCATAGGATTCCATTGAAGGCGGGAAGCAAGTTGTGTGTACCAAGGCTTACCGCCACCCACATTACCAGAAGGTGGAGATTGAGAAGTTGGTGGCCGAAATGCTTACTTCAGGGGTAATCTGCCCCAGCAACAGCCGTTATTCCTCGCTTGTAATACTAGTTAAGAAGCATAATGGGTCGTGGTGTATGTGTGTAGATTATTGTGCCCTTAAAAAGGTCACTATCAAGGATCGGTTCCCAATTCCAGTAATTGATGAGTTACTAGATGAGCTGAACGGAACACAGGTATTTTCAAAGTTGGATTTGCATTATGAATATCATCAAATTCGAGTGGTGTCGGAAGACATGGACAAAAAGGCATTTCAAACGCATCATGACCACTATGAATTCCTTGTAATGCCTTTCAGACTTAGCAATGCACCATCAACCTTCCAGTCCCTAATGAATCAGGTATTCCAAAACTACTTGAGGAAATTCATCTTAGTATTTTTTTTATCACATCTTAATATATAGTGCATCATGGGAAGAGCATTTCAAGCATTAAGAAATTGCATTGTCTACCTTGTGGTCTAAAAAGTTGTTTGTCAAGAAGGAGAAATGTTAGTTTGGCCAAAGTGAGGTTCACTACCTCGATCATATAATTTCTAATGCAGGAGTGGTGGTTGATCCTGACAAGAGCTCTGCGATGTTGAGTTCACCTAAGCAATAAAAACCCAAAGCTATGAGAGGTTTTATTGGTTTAACGGGCTACTACCAGAAGTTCATTCAAAATTATGGCAAAATAGATGGGCCACTCACTCACATGCTCAAAAACAATTCGTACAAGTGGACCCTGGCAGCTGAGGAAGCATTTCAAAAATTGAAGGAAGCCATGACTAAGGCCCTTGTTCTAGTTCTACCGGACTTCTCTATGAAGTTTATTATTGAATGTGATGCTAGTAGATCAGGTGTAGGAGCTGTATTGATGCAGAAATGACCAAACAAGGGAGGAATTTGCTATTGTCTACTTATAAGAAGGGGATGTTGGCATTGGTGTTAGCCGTTCAAAAGTGGCACTCATATTTACTGGAAAGGCATTGTGGTGAGGACAAACCAAAGAAGTTTGCAATATTTGTGGGCTCAAAAAATTACATCTTCAAAACAACAAAGGTGGCTATACGAGTTGATGAGTTATGACTTCATTATGGAGTACAAAAAGGGAAAGGAGAACGTGGTAGCCGACGTGTTGCCCATGAGAGAAGAAAATGAAGAATGTAACGTAGTTGCAGAGGGGAAACTGGCCATTGTTTCTCAACCAGTCGCCAACTGGGTAGCAGCAGTGAAGGAGGAGACTAGTGCAAATCCGATTCTACAGGTATTGATTGAACGTATTAAAGAGGATGAGGCAGTGGGCCTATGACAATATAAGGAATGGCTTATCTTCTTTAAAGATAGAGTTTATCTTACTGTGAACTCCACACTGATCGACGACATCATTGATCAGTTTCACAGTAGCACCCATGAGAGTTATCACAAGACCCTCCAGAGGATAAGAACTAGCTTCTATTGACCCGGTATGAGAGATAAAATCAAAAAATTCATTGCTCAGTGTGACACGTGTTAGTGTCACAAGACAAAGCAAGTCTCTCCTGCTGGGCTACTTCAACCCCTTCCTATTTCACAATGAGTATGGGAAGATATATTGATGGATTTTGTGGAGGGGTTGCCCGTTTCAAAAGGAAGTTAGTTGTACTTGTAGTGGTGGACCAACTATCAAAGTATGTGCACTTCATTCCCCTATCACCCATACACAGCCACCGTAGTTGCCCAAATCTTCTTTGATCAAGTGTTCAAGTTGCATGGTATGCCTAAAACGACCGTATGTGATCGGCATCCTACTTTTACCAGTAACTTTTGGTCAGAGTTGTTTCACCTCAACGGTACAAACTTCAATTATGGTTCTGCTTACCATCCCCAAACTGATGGGCAAAGCTAAGTGGTGAACCGAACAATGGAGATGTATTTGAGGTGCTTCACTAGCTCAAATCCTAAGGAGTGGGGGTAGGTGGATTTCTTGGGCAGAGTATTGCTACAACACCAGTTGGCATTAAGTAATAAAGACAACTCTGTTTGAGGTGTTTTATGGTCGACTGCCACCATCATTGTTGACATATGTTACAAGCACTGTTAAGGTTGAATCAGTTGAAAGACAACTGTTAGACTGAGATCAGAAGATTAAGGAGTTAAGGGCCACACTCAAGGAAACACAGAACCACATGAAGAAGGTGCATGACTGTCATCATCGGGAGAAAGAATTTGAAGAAGGGGACTGGGTCTATCTCAAACTTTAGCCTTACAGGCAAGCAACATTGTCTCTTAGAAAAAAACTCAAGTTATCTCCAAGGAATTGTGGGCCATACCAAATTGTGAAAAGGATAGAAGTCGTTGCATACAAATTAGACTTGCCAAAAGAATCATGCATCCATTAAGTGTTCCATGTGTCCATGTTGAAGAAGAAGGTGAGAGAAGGCACCTTGGTCCAAACTGAGCTACCATCAGTGCGTGAAGACGATGAGACACTCCATCCAAAGCCTCAAGCAGTCATTGACCAAAGAATTTACAAAAGGAAGAAACAAATTCCCATCCATTGGCAATGAATGTTACCTGTAGAAGCCACTTGGGAGGACTTCGAAGCCATGACGAAGCAATTTCCATAATATGGTATTGAGGACAAGACCGAATCTTAAGGGGGGAGGAAATATTACTTGTATTTTCTATTGTTATGTGTGATGAATAAGGCTCGCATGGATGAGTATAGAGTCATGTTAGGTGTGTTTTGTGGGTTGTTAGTTTGTCAATAGGAGCTTATTTAGTGGGTTGTTAGTTTGTTAGTGGGAGCTGATTTTTGGCTTATATCTTGTACGTGGGTTATGCTATCTTGTGGGTTGTTAGTTTGTTAGTGGGAGCTAATTTTTTTGCCCATATCTTGTCTATGGGTTAGGTTATTTACTGAATGGAAATACAGCTAGAAGGGGCACTTTTTGAACCAGCAACACGTATATTAATGAGGTTAGGTTTCTTCAATTGAACATGCTCTTTTGTTTGCTTCTTTGTACAACTTCTTCTACAATCAGCACCATAGGTACATCAAAAAACAAGAAGGTTTCACCTCAGTATGTACGAAAAACCAACATAAAGATATTGAGAAAGTGAGAAAGAAGATGGCCAAATTAAAAATTCGTGAAAGAGAGAGGGGCAGAAACCGGTTTGCTGGAAATACTAAAAAACATATGGAGATAGAGAGAGCAGCAAAGGGAGATTGTCCATGCCTTGTGTGATTGATCCCATGTGAGAGATTTCTGGTCAAGAGAGAGTGAGGATGCGGAAGGGCAAGGGGAGAGATCAAGAGAGAGATGATGGGGGACAACAAGGAGAGATTAAGAATAGGAAGACGTGTGAAAGGGAAGAGCTTTAAATTTCAAAATTCAATTTTTTTCAAGTTTGGTAGTAAAAGTCTAAAATGCCCTTCATATCCTTTGGTCTTCAAGTAATATAGGGGCAGTAAAAGTAAAAATACGGTTCACAAGAGTCTCTAACTTGAATCTATATAATTTGGGGGGTTGTTAACCCTAGAAAATCCTTATATATATATATATATATATATAGAAAATACTACGCAATGCCTATAAACGAAAATGATTAGTGATTTCGCCTACCCCCATCATCGTCCAAAGTTCATCGCGCAGTCACGATTGCCCTGTAGTGTTTCATTTTTTATTTTTTTTCTACGAATCTAAATGATCTGAAATTTGGAATATACATTCATCAAACATATGGGAATCTTCGAAAGTTTATATGAAACAAATTGATCAAAATACCCCCAAAACGTTTTGGGGGTAGTTTGGTCAATTTATTTTTTGCAGATAATTTTTTTTATATTTTTATTAGATGTGCCTCAGTAAGATGTACATATTCACCAAATTTCAAGTCATTCCGATTTGTAGAAACAAATTGAAAAATAAAACACTACCGGATAATTGTGACCATGCGATGAAATTTAGACAGTGATGAGGGTATGCAAAATCACTATTCATTTTCGCTTCAAATTAATGAATGGTGGATTTACTAATTTTGTGGTTTATTTTTTCAAAAAAAATTAATTTTATAATATATTAATCATCAAGTAAGAGTACTTTTGTAAATATCATTACAAGACAAAGGGTATTTTTATCATCTCCATAAGGGGTAAAGTTGAAATTTTTACTAATGAACAATGGTACTTTACTAATAAAGTTTCAGGACACTAACTTCCAAAATGACATTGTACTTTTACAAAAATGTCAAATTTACCTTATTTAATGGTTAAGATACCTATTAAAATAATTTTTTAAATAAAAAATAATTATCTTTTTGATAAATACACCCATCACAACCCCTTCTAAAATTAACCTTTGTATTGAGGGGTTGTTATTTAGACAAATCAATATATATATATATATATATATATATATAAAATAACCTAATATTGAGAGACAATTTAAATTCTAAATGGTTGAGCATAAAACCTTGTTCGCATAAATAGGTTTATAAATATACATATAAGTTGATTAGAGCTGAGATAAAACAATAATTTGTAGCTTTTCCTGTTTGGATCGAACATAATAATTTATCCTGGAATATATTCATTATGCCTTTAGAGCCAAGCAAATTACATGGCTAAAAAACCATGAGAAGGGAATGAGTCGAGGAAGCCCAAACCCAAATCCCCACCTCTTTGTATGTCTTGAATGCCCTTAACTCAAACCCTCTCCCCGCCCGCCCCCCCCCCCCTTCCTCCCGGGGTTTATAAATATAACATATAAGTTGATTAGAGCTGGGGGATTTATAAATATACATATAAGTTGATTAGAGCTGGGGGGATTTATAAATATACATATAAGGGAATGAGTCGAGGAAGCCCATACCCAAATTCCCACCTCTTTGCATGTCTTGAATGCCCATTAAGTCAAACCCCCCCCCCCCCATTATTTGAAGTAGAATATGCAGAAAATTAGTGCCGCTAGATATTTTTGAAGAATTGAAGGGATACTATGAAAATGATCCCAAGTTTAGGGGCTAGTACGATATTTTCTCTTTACATTATTTCTTATTTTAACTTTTTTTTTTTTTGGTATCATTGATTCGAACTCATTAGGATCAGCAATCGATGATTTGGCATGGACACGTGGGTTGAACGATCTACCCCAGCAATCCGGGTTTGAAATACTATTCTTAACGGAAATTTTAGGGTGCGGTTTATATAGATCCTAGGCTCTAAACAAATTAAATCAGAGCCTACCTTCAAATCGTGTCAAGAAATGTGGTTTCGAAATTGGAAATATTTGTGATAGTCTTAAAATATATTATCATATTTATTTATAAAGTTTAAAACTTCAAAAATAGTGTAGATCGACAGATCTATGAACACTTGAAAATCTTAAAAATTGATGGTCTAAAAATGTGTTACAAAATACACTATTTTTAAAACTTAAAATCCATTTTTTTCTCATGTGCATGCAGGTTGATGTCGAGATGATCGATTTGAGGATATTTGGGAATCAAAACAACATCTTCTAGTCAAAGTTTTGTTATAGGCTCCAATTTGTTTGTTTAGAGCCTAGGTTCTATATAAATTTATCCTTTTCAATTTAGGAAATATATACATTGAGACCTTTTACTTTTGATATACAAAGAGGTTACAGTCATTGTTGACCATTAGATTTGAAATCGAGTGAGGATGTGTCATTATTTAGACACAAAGTCTAAAATAAAATTTCTCGAATGTTGTAATCTATTTTCATTTATTGGATTTCACATTCAATGGCTAATATAATTGTAACCACTTTGTACAAAAAATAAATGATTACGTAATATGCAATCCCTAAAAAAATCTCCAATAACTATTTTGTCCAAACGAAACATGCTAGAGGCATTCCAATTGTAATAACCCATCTAATATTCTTTAGAAGATTTTGAGACCCTTATGTATATGACTTTAGTTCTTATTAGAGGGAAAAATTACCGATTTACCCTTCTCTTAAAAGTTCCCTGCATCTCCTATTTACCTGTTGCCATAGTAAAAACAAAAAATTTGATGGGTTGCTTGTCATTCTAAAATTTTCATTTTATGAGTTTGTCTTGTTAATATGAGTTTGTTGCTTGATTTTGAAGTTTTTCCTTTTAATAATTTTATTTTGTAGTTTTTATTTTATTTTGATGCTTTAATTTTGTAATTTTTATTTTTCAATATTATTAGAATTTATCGATTGACATAATTATGTTTATTTCTTATAAGGTGAAAGATTTTATTTGGTTGATATCTTTTCATTTTCTCAAATGATGGCTTTATTTTAAGTTTTTTTTACGCTTTATGTATGGAGATAATTAGGGGGGTTATTATTATTAGTATTTTTCTTATTATTGAATAGTGAAAGACGCATATCGTTTCACACAAAGATTAGAGAAGCAAGGGGGAAAATACGTGAGAGAGAGAAACAGAGAAAATTAGCTCAATTTCTTTTTTTTTATAGGAAAAAGGCCACTTTATCGGTTAGCGTTTGACAATTTGTAGCCTTAATTCTTAAGCTCGATTCCTACCACCAAAGTTAGAGCCCTCTCTCCAAAAAAAAAAACAAATGGCAAAAAAAATTTCTCTGAAAAAAAAAAAAAAAATTTTGGCCTTTTCCAATAAAAAAAGAGGGTAAATAGGTAATTTGTACATCTAAGAAGTCCCACAAAAAAATTGGGAGTGCCAAATTAAAAAGGGTGCAGTTTGTATGGAGCCTAGACTCTAAACAAACAAATTAGAGCTTACCTTTAAATAGTTGTTGAGAAATGTTGTTTTAATACTATATTTTTTGATGTTGAGATGATCAATTTGAAGATATGGGTATCGAAACAATCACTACTAGTAAATTTTTTAGATAGGTTCAAATTTGATTGTTTAGATCCTCAATTCTATACAAACTTTTTCCAATTAAAAAAATATAGATTCAAGAAGCCTAATACCCTAGGGTGGTTTGGGAATCTTGGATACACAAAATCAAGATTTGTACATCCAGATCTCGCAAGATAAGTAGCGTTTGGCTCATTGCAAGCACGATTGGTCACATTGAAGCTACGAAGCCCATTGCTCGTACTTTGGTCAACACTTCGAGCTCTGTTGTCGCTAGTTTTTCTTTAGAGTCGGCAACCTACCTTCCGCCATTAAAATCAGAACTTGAGATATGTTTTCTGGGCATTGTGAAAATCGCTTTCCCCTTGACTTTGTAAAAGTACTCAACTTTTTGAGTTACTTTATTTGTAGATCTACTTATGTTGCTCAGGTTTTGTGGGTTCTTCAATCCCTGAAATTTTAGGAGATTTGAAGCCATTTTTACTGCTTCAATGGATTTTTTTTTGGCAATATTTGTGATTGTGAATATTTTTTGGAACGTTTAGGTGATTTTTGGGCTTTTGGGGATTTCCTATTCTTGGGGATTTCCTGACAAGGGTAAATTTGTTTTTGGGATTTCCTGATATTACAGCTCCCTTTAACTTTGTGACACACTTTATGAGTTACTTTGTTTGTAGATCTATTAATGTTGTCCAGGTTTTGTGGGTTCTTCAATCCCTGAGATTTCTGGAGATTTGGAGCCGTTTTTACTGCTTCAATGGATATTTTTGCCACTGTTTGTGGCTTGCGACTATTTTTTGGAGAGTTTATGATTTGTGGCTTTTGAGGATTTCCTGTTATAGGCGAAATATTTTTGAGGATTTCCTGTAATTACAGCTCCCTCTACCTCCATGACACATGCAGGTTTTAAAGAACTTGGATGGCATACTGGTCTGATGTGCAACTTCTTTTTGCACATCGACAATATTCTTATTTCAGTTTACGAACATCTAAGCTGATTTTGGGTTCATCGGGCACGTGCTTCTTTTAGTCTAATTTATATGTTGTTTTGTGCCTGATTTGAGTTCACGGTTTGCAGGTTATTGTGCTAACAAAATAACTCTCGGTCATCAGAAACAAAGGCCATTGGCTATGGAAAATTAAAGCAAAGGCATTTGGTTATGTGATCATTTGGACACAATGACTTCATTTTTATTTCAATTTGGTTTTTATTGAGGAGGACAAATTAATCTCAATATTGTACTTTCCTTATAGACTTCATATTGTTTCGGCATTACAGTTGCATTTCAATTAATGGCTAAATTGTGAAAGAAATCCTTGATCAATTTGTTTTGCTTTATCCATTGATCCATTCCACTTGACAATGGCAATGTCAAGCACTCTCAGTGGGCAATTTTATTTTTTGAAACAATGCTAGTAAGCACTTCAAATATATGAATGTATGCATTCAGGCCATCACTTGGTTAGCTTCAATTGCATGAATTGACTCACGTGGCTATTCTCTCTCTCTCTCATTGAGAAGGAAAATAATGAGAGAACAATGACTCTGGTAGTAGGTATATTGTGACTCAAGCATCTGTTAATTCAAATATATAAAATGCAAGCAACAATACCATCATGAGAAAACCAAAATGCAAACTACATCTTCTTATCAAATCTCACACTTTGCAAGCAAATATATTGTGTGTGTGATAGAGCGAGTAGAGAGAGAGAGTCTTATCAAATCTCACACTTTGCAAGCAGGTATATTCTCAAGAAACAAGTCTAGGGAGAAAGAGCCTTGTTTTTTCCATTCAATAGCACATTTCCAAGAAACAAGGTGCAAAACTTTATCTTTCCCTTAAAAGTAAGGATAATGCAAGCAGCTACATCATCATTTCTCTTTAGAGAACATAACAGAAAAGAAGAAAAACGAAAACAAAGAACTGTACATCTTTTACATAAAACTAACTCGTAAACTCTGTATAACCTAGGTTCTCTCTATTTAAAACCCCATCTTTCTCTCCCTAAAAAGCCACTTCTAGAAAGAATTCGTCTCACAATTGGAAGTCTTCCTCTAAACCAAAAGTCTAGCTACCTCCCATAAGCTCCATCAAATGCCATGGACAAAATTGATCAGCATCATCTTTCCCCATATGTCCATCAAAAGCCATGTGCACAGGAGGGACCTGTGCAAAACTCATTATTCCTACGAGGACTTTGCAATTTTAACAATATCCGATCACATGTGACAGATTATATAGAGAGATAATTACTTTAAATAAAATATTAACTTCACATGGTTTTCAACAAAATATCAAAGATAAGTGGAGCAAATAACTAGAAAAACATACAATCATTATTAAATAAAAAAATAATTGTTGAAATTGGCACCCAAATTTGATGATTCTTTACCATGGAGAAAGAGGGAGGGCCAAATATGTCCATTGACGATACAATGCTTGTCTTAGACAAAATGATTAAGTCATTCATTGCTTTCCACTCTGGTTAAGTATTTGTAGTAAGGACTTGAAGAATTAGTAGGGCCGATCCAAAGGGTTGATCAAAATGGCCAGGCTGCCGTAAACAAAAAACTTGTGGGATATTGCACCAATTAAGAATGAATCTCAATTTTCACACATACAAGTATTCATCTCAAAGACGTTGGAACTTTGGATTTTATCCAAATGTGCTCCTAGAGGGAGGACACGTTTGAGAACATCCACGTAGCTTTCATGGTGTTAAATAATTTCTTGGCCTTAGAGACCCTACCAGCACGACAAAGCCCTCTAATGAAGGAACCATAAACACAAGTTTCAGGCACATTTTTCTTACTCATCAGTGCTACCAGCCTCTTCTAACAGACCGACATTGCAGAGGGACTTGCCATAGGCCTCATAAGCCATAATCTCAAGGATGGCACTGCTAACATTTAATTAGAAAATGGTTCTTCGACCAGGGCTCACGTTAGGCCTCACGTGGGATATTGCACCAATTACCACCTTCTTTAAGCTTTCCTGATTTGCATAGCCCATGAATGAAGCTCCCATTTACACATATATCAAGAATGTAATATTTCATAATCATACTTCTAAGAATTATATTGGCCTCATACACGAGACCCATTCTACAAAAACACTAGAACAACAATAGATATGTGATATAATCTGGTTGGAAGCCATTTTGCCTCGAAGGACCACTCCAGCTAAAAAGGCCTCATTTTTCTGACAAAGACCTCCAAGTAAAGCCAAATAACTTTGATATTCCAAAATTGCATTCTCCATTAAAACTCGCTTATGGACATTTTCGGCCTCCATGGCTTCTCCCAATTTACAGAGATAGTTGATAAATGTTGAAACCAGTGATTCAAAAGTCGGCGAGTCGAACCGGACTCTTCCGATTCGACTCGAGAACCGGCAAACCTGATCCGGTTCCAGTAAAATATCGAAAATCACCCGGTTCTAAAGAAGAACCGGTGATTCCATGGCGATTTCCGATTCTTTGATTCATGACGTCATGGCCAACCGATTCTTCAATGGGCATTTTTGTAAAAAAATTTCAATGGGTATTTTTGTAAATTTTAAAAAGTACATGTACTTTAAGGTCCACACCCCTCGTCACGTGACTCACTTCACTTCGCACGCGTTATCATCGTTAATTACAAAGAAGTGTTTATTCACAACAACTTCCTTCTACCTCTTCGATGTGGGATAATATTAAGGTATTAACTTGAAACATTAATATATTATATATTTTATTTGCGCTTTTAATTCTACTAAGTAGAATGTGGCTTACTTTTTGCATGTGGAGGGCGTGGGTTCCATTCTCTTTGGGACGAAAGGGGGTTCTTCTATCAACTATTTTTCTTGTCAATTTTATATTTTTGAGGTCAAATTTTTTTCTTATAAATATTCTTCTGGTCAATTTTATTTTTTTGAGGTCAAATTTTTTTCTTATAAAAAAAATGAAAGGTTTTCTTATCAATTTCGCTTTTTGTCAAATTTTTTTATTATCAAAAAAATGAAAGGCTTTTTTATCAATTTCGAATTTTGTCAAATTTTTTTCTTATCAATAAAATAAAAATGTTCTTATAAAAAAAAAATGAAAGGTTCTTATCAATTATTTTTCTTGTCAAATTTCTTTTTTTGTCAAAAAAATAAAAAAAAATGTCAAAAAAAAAAAAGTAATAAAAAGTTTGTCAAAAAAAAAAAAGTTCTTATAAAAAAAATAATAATACAACAAGTATTTTTGTCATAAGGAAAAAATGAAAGGTTTTTTATCAATTTCGCTTTTTGTCATATTTTTTTCTTATCAAAAAAATGAAAGGTTTTTTTATCAATTTTGCTTTTTGTCAAATTTTTTTCTTATCAATAAAAAAAAAAGTTTCTTATAAAAAAAAATGAAAGGTTCTTATAAATTATTTTTCTTGTCAAATTTCTTTTTTTTGTCAAAAAATAAAAAGTAATAAAAAGTTTTTGTCTAAAAAAAAAAGTTCTTATAAAAAAAAATTTAATACAACAAGTATTTTTTGTCAAAAAAAAGGTTCTTGCTAAAAACAAAAAAAAATACGACAAATATTTCTTGTAAAAAAATAAAAGGTTTTTGTCAAAAAAACTAAAATGCTCTTATAAAAAAATCATTCTTTATTGTAGTACATTCTTTATTGTAGTACATGTATGATTATATACTTCAGTCATGATAATTCTATGATTTTTATTTTGTATGATGTAATTTAATGGTTAAAATAAGTTCATACAGAGAAAAAATATTTCAATATTCACATATTGATGAAAAAAATGAAAGTTAATAATATAGTACCACGATTTCTTATTGGATTCCTAAAAAACAACATTTATAATTAATTTTAATAATTTTTTTATATTTTTTTACAGCTTAATCCGACCGATTCCCGATACGGATCGTCGATCCACCTATCCGGATGGATTTTTGGGGTGCCCGATCCGGGCCACCGATCCATTTTTTAAACCATTGGTTGAAACATTTATATTTCCAAAGACCCATTTCCTATAATCTCCTCAAAAGTACATTCAATGTCTTTAATTCTACCATCCCTTACAATACAGTGAATTACAATACTGTACAAGAACAAAACCCAAAAATGTTTGGGTTTTTTTTCAATTGGCTCAAGACTTTCTTTGTGCTCACTAATTGATTAATCTGACAAAGTAGATGGACTACTAGAACTAAAGTTTCATAATCAAATAAATGGGTGTTTTTTAGCAATGAATCTAACGATCTCAAATCCTATAAATTTTTGTTTTCTTTTTTGAGAACTATGAATAGGAAGTTGAAGAGCTTTATGTATGTTAAAGTTTAAGTAACTTGTTGGGTAAAAGAGAAGTTTCTTGAACAAATGAGTTCATGGGTTGCATCCACAATGGCCAGGGACTCTGTGAGGTTTTTAGTTGCAGGAAGGAGGAGGGAAGAGAGAGACGAGGTAGAGAAAGATACAGAGCTCTGTGGGGTATTTAGATCGGTAGGTTAGGGATGCAACAGGACAATAGGGGCTTCAAATCTGTGGGTTTTTGAGAGAGAGAGAGGATGGAGAGAGGGAATTTCTGCAACACTGTTTAGTAGAGAAAGAAAGAAAATTTTGCGAGAGAGAGATGGTGATGAGAGAGAGAGGGTGGTTTGAAATAGTCACGTTAACAGAGAAGAATGATAGGTTGTCATTTTTTCAATTCTTTAGGTCAAAGATTTGTGGTCAAAGGGATCCACGGGGTTGTAAGATAGAAAAGATGGACACATTTTGCCGAAATTAATACTTTCAATTCTTGAGTATCATGAGATATAGAAGTTAAAAATAGGGAGTAAAGGGATATTTTTTTAAAAAAAAAACATATCAAGTCTGGAAAATAGTACATCTTGAAATGCATTATCTAGGCAATCAATTTTTGATATTTTCAAGTGTTTATAGATGTGCTTGATCAACACTATTTATGAAGCTTTAAATTTTATAATTAGAGATGAAAATAAATTTTCAAACCATCATAAAGATTTTTACTACTGAAAATCAATTTCGGTACTATTTTGAGATACACCTTATATTGATTGTTTAGGGCATCAACCTTATACAAACCACACCCCAAAGAGGTGAAAAAAGTTTACATAAAGTTGCAACCTTAATAGTAGAAAAAAGGCCCATCTAAAAAGTCGATCAGTTCTTTTGAAGGTGAAAACCCTGTAATTGATCATCTCGACCTTGATATATACACTTGTGAAGAAAACAAGATTCTAAAGTATAAAAAATGGTATATCTTGTGGTACATTATCTACACCGTCCATTCTCGAGATTTTCATGTGTTTATAGATCTACTTGATTTGTATTATTTCTTGAGTTTTAAATTTCATAATTAGCTGTGAAGTAGTTTTTTAGGTCATCATGAAAAAAATTTACATCTTTTGATGAGCTTTGGAGGTGCACATTTATTGAATTTACATCTTTTGATGAGCTTTGGAGGTGCACATTAATTGAATTGTTTAAGGTGGACGCCTTATACAAGCCACACCCTATAAAGAGAGAAACATTTACAGTTGTACCTATTTGACAACCCTATGTTTTGCGTCCGATGATTTACTTCTTGACTCATCAAACAGAGTATTAACAAGATGAGGAATAGGACAACTTACAAAAGATTAGCCCTCTATATCCGATTGCGATAGGTAAATTTCCAGACACGGCTTGCACATAGTGAGCAATACATGTAATAAATGTTTTTAAGACTCAGATAGGGAGATATGATCAATTAACTGTTGGACCATATGGGAATCGATCAAAAAAAAAAAATTTAAAAAATAATAATAATAATAATAATAATGATAATGATAATAAATATTTTAAATTTTAAAAAAATAGTATTAAAATTTAGAAAATAAGAATGGGTGGGAATTTGGTGATTCATCTGTTCTAGATCACTTCCCTAACACATTCGCTCAACTTTTCGACAAAACCAGGTGGCTCTAATCAAAATCATATCGATTCCCACTTCTGACTTCAAACCGGGTGTGTCCCCATTGTTTTCCAATCTGGATTAGTGATTCTAGGGGAAAGGTTTCTATACTTCCCCTGCATCATAGAAAATATATGCTTCCCCTACCATCCAGTCGTCCAATTTTGATCAAGAGAGTTACTCACCGTTTGATCTTAGATTCGACGTCTCAAAGTATTTTATTTTTAACTTTTTTTTATACAAATTGTATGAATATGAAATTTGGTATGTGCCATGTTCTTATCGGGATGCACCTATAAAAAATATTCAAAATAAATTTTCGATAAAATAAAATGATCAAAATACCCCTTGAAACTTTCAAATGTATTTTGGTTATTTTATTTTATTGAAAATATTTTTTTATATATTTTTCGCTAAAGCGAGTATAATAGAGGATTGGACAACTAAAATTTGGTGTCAAAATAGTTTATAGAAAAAAAAATTAAAAATAAAATAGTGTAGATACGTAACATTGTGATTGGGCCAATCTTAGCCCTCCATTCAATATGGACTGTTGGATAAGGGGAAGTATATAAGTTTTATGCTGTAGGGGAAACATAGAAAGCTTGCATGTGATTTTAGATCTAAATCAACATTTTTTAAATAAATACATGTAATGAGTCACTATCAATCAAGTTGCGATAAAAGAATAAAGAAAGGAAAAAGGAGTGAATACCAAAAAATCCTGGTTAAAAAAAATATATTTTGTTTAACTAAGAAATCCATAAGAAATCAAATATCGAAATAAACCACTATCACTTTGACAATAGTAACAAAGAAGAATAAACTTGAGATAAATTTTAAAAGCATATTTAAATTGTTATGAAACTAATAAAATGTGATGATATTTCACTTTTAAATATTCGATTTTTCTTGAAGTTATTATGAAAATCATGCATTTGAAAATGTTTTTGAGCTTGTAATGTTTGCTGGTCTTCCCTATGAAAGGGTTACACATTGATGAGCTTGTAATTTTTACACATTTTTCCAAATAAAATGGCCAGGGGACTCTAAACCCCACTAATTCACCCAAAAAAAAGACGTTTTTGAGAATTAGATTATTTACGAGAAAAAATAACTTGAAGGAAAAAATGTGTATAAGGATGCAACCTTAATTGTAGAAATAAGGTTGCATTAATCTACGCCATCTATTTTGTTTGAACGATGTAGATTTGATGTTGTCTCAAAAGACGTGTCACTTTTTGGCACTACTTAAAAATATGTATTAAATCTACACCGTCCAACTAAAATGAATGGTACACACTCCCTCGAAATTATGGTTAAAAGAACTCTTAAAAACCTCGATTCTGAACAAAAAACCACCATACAAATCTTAATAAACCTTAGGTAACCTAGACCCAATATAATTACTTCAAAATTGCCCAGATCCTATCCCAACTAGAAATAGAGCCCGATATCTTTCCAACTGTCCAAAGATGAACTTACGGATAAAATAATATAACAAATGACAATTTAGTCCTTGTGAGACCCAAGTATCGAGCCACGAGCGGAGCTGTAATGTGGCCCGGAAGGCTCATACGAGGCTTGATGACACAGACGCAATCTGATGACGTAGTCAACGCATTTTATGATGCAGTACATGCGTTTTTTTTTAATTAGATAAAGCTAAAACTTTAAGATAAATCCAAAAAATTCCGAAAAAATTTCAAAAAAATCGAAAAAAATCATCAATTGAATCTTATAAATACCCCTTCCCCGTAACCCAAAAAGATGACGAAAATGAGACCAAAAAAAAGAAAGAAATCCCTTAGAAATTCTCGAAATTAGAAAAATTGTCCAAAAATACCCAAAAGTAGAAAAAACCTTTAGAAAATTCCTAAAAAATAAAAAAAAATCCCAAAAAATCAGAGAAAATCTCAGAATTCAGATATCCCTAAATCCTTAGAAAACTACGATAAATTCTTCTCCAATCCTAAAAAAAGCTTAGGTAGACCCTACCTAAAATTCTCAGTTTTTATCTCGGCCTTAGAAACCTTAGATCTAGGTTAAAATAACCTTAAATCTACCAATTCCAGCAAGCAAATGCATAAAAAAAATTAGATGGTTGCACAAATCGGAAGAGTAGCCCAATCCAAGCCCGAAACTCCGGGTTTCGGGTCCCTAGAGGTAAGTATCACTTTAGTTTGTATTTCTTCATTTAATTTTCTGCTTTATTTTATTTTTCTGAAAATTAATTCATCATTATATTTAATTAAATTTAGAAGTGGTTTTTTAGTCAAAATACGGATTTGGAACTAACGCTGTCAGTGGACTCAAAAAAAGACCAGATCTGTATAGATTTGGGATTTTTCAGAGCTGGAAATTCAAGCGACCCCACTCTTTCCAGTTTTTCAAAAGTAACTAAATTTTTGTTAAGATTTGAGCGGATCTCATCTTGGAGATCAAAGCATAAATAGTTTAGCGCCCACAGTGGGATCTCATCTTGGAGATCAGAGCATAAATAGTTTAGCGCCCACAGTGGGGCACCTTGAGCTTCAAATCCGCAAAACCAACATTGCATCACAAATACCACAACCATCACCATAACACACTCAACAATTTACAATGGATGGGGTTTTTATGAGTCGGCCGACTCAAATGTACATATGCGGCCCCTCTCTAAAATCCATTTTAAAGATGGATTTTTATCAAAATTTTTCATAGATTCATCATCTAGGGCCAAGATGATCATGACTATGAAAAGAATACTAACTTTTAAAATTAAAAACATAACTCTTTGTTTTTTCTTGGACACTGTCCGTATGATATTTATGGGGAAAAAGTTTATACAAGTGTGAGAGTCTAAACAATGAAATTAGCACCAAAAGAAGTTATCAATTTTCAAGATTTTCAAATTTTCATAGATTTGCTTAATCTATATTATTTTTTAAGCTTTAAATTTTATAATTAAAAATGAAAATATATTTTAAAGTTATCACAAAGAATTTCAATATTGAAATCACACTTCTTGATACTATTTGAAGGTGCCACTTTATTTTGATGGTTTAGAGCATCGGGCTTATATATACGGCACCCTATTTATGGACTACATAGGATGTACTTTTGTAACCAGCTGGCGCAGAACACTTTATCATTTATAATTCAAATTGTAATTAGTAAAGGCCTATGGAGAGAAAACAGTGATTGACAAAATTGGGTCAAACAGAGGAAAGCACCATTTTGAGAAAAGTTTACGATCAAAAAGTTTGGTCCCTGGGCCTTAATCATTTTTCTCTTTTGTTTTCTTCAGACTTTACCACAAATTTGACGATATGAGTACAAAGTTATGGTGAAAAATAAGTACTGATTCCCAAAGGAGTACAAAATTATGGTGAAAAATAAATATTGATTCACAAAATCAGAGGAAAAAAAACACAAGAAAGATATAAGCTAGATTTTCTCTCTCTATGTACATTGAGATAGACTAACGAGTCTAACCTCTCCCAGACTCTCTCACTCGTATTTTTTTTTTTTGCTGTTTAGACTGGAGAGAGACTAGACGAGTCTAAACAAACGTTTTTTTTTTTATTGTTTAGACTGGAGAGAGACTACACGAATCTAAACAATCGCTTGTAAGAAGCGGAAGAAACCAAGAAGCCAACCCCCAAGCACATGGCCGCCCCCACAACGAACGCAATATCTACCCACTTCCCCACCCGCTCACTCTCCCCATAAATCTCCGCACGTGCCAATTCGACCCACTCCCCAATCAAACCGGATGCACGTGTGGACTCGCCGCAGTCCTCCTTACCGGTAATGTTCCCATACTCCCCAGTGCGCACCGAATCCCAAAACGAGTTCGAATCCACATGGGCCAAACCCAGATAGTTGTTGGCATGTGCGAATCCAACCTCCGAGTCCTCAGGTATATCGTCGAGCCACACGGCATGCCGCCTCCTCATGCCCTTTTTCCTCCTCGAACCCACCTCTTGGCTATACAACCCAAGCCCACTCAAATCCGGTTCTTGGTTCGGTGCATCACAAGCACAGGACTCCATTTCTTCTAAGCTCAAAGCATCGCACCCACACGAACCCAATGAACCTAGCGAGCCGACCTTCAGGCTCATGAGACTGAGCGCATTTGGGCCCAACATCCACACTTCCATGCTCGATAGCCCGAGCCCACCTGATTCAAAGGTTTCGCACTCGACCCACCACCTCATCCCAGCTCTCAGGACCCACGCGCGTGCGAGTCTCGCTCCTCCCACACGCACCTCGAAACACATGCCACTTCCTATACGCATTTCATCCCTACTTGTGAAAACAGCTTCATCGAGCGATTTCCCGGGGGATTTCACACGTGCAAGGGATACGGAGGCATAGTCTTTTGGCCGGATCGGCGATTTATTGACCTCAAGCCTGGTGTCTGGATTTCTCGGCGGGTAGAGTAGTGTTAGGGTGTCGGGGATGGGGAGATGGACGGCGGGGATGCTGAGGCGGATCTTGAATGTTTTGATCGCCAAAATATCGGCGATTTCAGGATCTCGAAGCCGCGTTTCAAAGGAGCGACACATATTTTGGTTCTATTTTTTGTGGTAGCGGGTCTCTTAATAAGTTGGATAGAGGACTCAGATAGACGGTGGAGATCTTGGGTTGTGGTGGTGATGAGCAGCCCGCAGGAAAGGAGGAGGAAAAACCATGGGCATGGGAGGGTGGTGGCATTGACGGGAGGGCACGCAGTTTCCCAGCTGATGACTACTGACACGTGGGGATTTATTATAGGGAGCAAACTGCTTTTGAATTATTGAGGTTTTAACCAGCTATAATATCA
Source organism: Amborella trichopoda (assembly GCF_000471905.2). Next base: position 441,018 of record NW_006499617.1, on the reverse strand, counting down.
ATACTATACACAACATTGCAAATAATTCGAATTCAGTGCAGAACTAGGACATAATCAAACTCAAAGAACGAATTGTTGAATTGAATCGTACCAATGGGGTTATTACTCATTTTTGTACTTTGTTTTTTCATTTTCCAATTATTTATTCAATCATGTATCCTTCAACTCATTTATTCCTGTTTTTTTTTTCTTTATTTATAAACACGGCACCCTTAGGGGTGGCAAATGGTAGGGTTGGTACGGGTTGACCTCTCTCGGACCCGACTCGACAAAGTTTCACACCTGGGTCAGGTCCAAGTTATTTGGACCTGAGCTTGAGTAAGAAATTAAAAAAATAATATATATATATATATACCATGTCAAATAGGGATGGGTCAACCCCGACCTGATAGAGTCCAAGCTGGACACACACCAGACATGTCCCGGGTGAAAGAGAGTCTAATGTGATCTTGCCAGGAAATTTTTTTTTTTTTTTTTTCTTTTCATCACTTTTTTTTATTATTTTCTTTTGGCAAATATCACTTACGAGTAGTCTTATTACAATAACTCTTGCTTCAAAGAAAATAAAACTAACAAATCCAAGATCTTAAAAACCTGAATGCAACTAAACCAATTTTCTTTAAACAAAGAAAACATCCACAAGTTTTATACTTGGGAATATAAAAACAATATAATTAAATATGGCAAGAAACAAAAAGAGAGTGCCGAAGATTACTTCAACAAAAAAAATATCCACAAGTTTTATGTTTGGGAATATAAAGACAATATAATTAAATATAGCAAGAAACAAATAGAGAGTGCCAAAAGTTACCTCGACTGGAGGTATTACACCCTACACCGAGTCACCACCATCTGATAGCGAGGGATCAACGAGTAACCTTCAATCTCAACCAGGAAAGCAAGTTTAGGTCAAACCCTCTAATGGAACAATAAACTCCTTTATTACAATCTCAAACCCTTAGATAAATCTCCTTAGCAACTTAGTTTGAGAGATATGCTTCTCTTTTCTACCACAACCCTATAGTCTAAAACCCCAATGAGAGATCATGAGAGAATTGAGAGAACCCCATTAGAGAGATATCAAAGATGAGATAGTGAGCGTGCCCGTTTGGGTCTCTTGAGAGAGAAACTTTCTTACGAGAGAGTGATATTCTAAGTGGGGTATGCCCCTTTTGTGGGATGTGAGATATAGAGATGGGAATTAGGTGTAGAGATTTGGGTAGGAATCAATCCCCTTTGTATAGTGCTTAAGGTTTTTCAGGGTTTTCTTTGGCTTGTCTTTTCTTGTGAGATTGAATATGAACCATTGATCTTAAGTGACTTGTGGGGGTGAGAGATTTGAGTCATCAATTCCATAGATGGCCATCAACATTATAGAAGGTGTACAACCTTTCTCCCTTCTTTTCTTTGATCATTATCCCAATATAAATCAAATAAAATAATACTAATTATATACTTTATCCAAAAATATGCACAAATCACCTTTTTAAATCTCATAATAACTTGTCCAAGCGAAAGTTATTACTCTTATTAACTTCAACCCCTATAAATTAGGAAAGACTCCTAAAAGCGGGGCGCACTATATGGAGAGTAAAAATATACTGCCGGTCATTGGCAAAGAGCACCCATCGAAGCTGTTATGGAAACGCTTGCAACGGCTAGTCATCAGTAATTTACAAGATTGAACATCTTTTTGGCAGGCTCAGGGTATTCAAGAAACACTATCTACACTCTGCCTGACTTGGCTATCAGCTAAAACCAAAAACCAAACAAATTATGAAAAGACGCCACCGATGGAGTTAAGATAACAATTTTGATGCAGTGGGTTTGTTTAATTTTATTATTTTTAGATTTAGGTTGGGTTTTTAGTTTTTATGAAGGTATTCTTTGTCTTTTTTAGTTGTAGAGATTTAGGTGGTAAAATTGGAAGCTTAGTTTTTTTTAAAAAAAAACATGATGGATATGGATGGGGATGAGCTTGATTGGGTTGATCAGAATATGTTAGACTTGTTTTTAAGAAATATGGGAGAGATATAGTTTAGTTTGCTATTTTTATTTTATTTTATTCATTATTCCTTATAAGTTCGTATTTAAGGAGAATGAACCTATTTAAGAGGAAGAGGTTCCTTCTTTGTAGAGAGAGTGACAAAGAATAAAAATGAATTTCACCTCCTGAAAAGTTCTTGGGTCGGACTCCTTTGCAGACATAAAGAAGGTATAATATCTCAAACCTTTATTTTCATTTTTATTTTTCTAGTTTATTATTTTCCCTGCATCAGTTGGTATTAGAGCCTTGAGATCCTTACAGATCACACACAACTTTTGATCTAGATATGAAGCACGTAGAATATAACAAAGTCTACAAAATCTATTTAATAGATTGCAGCAAGAGGAAGAAGGATATGAAGATATAGATCTCGATGCAAAAGACCATATTGATAGTCTGAACATGCAAGAAATTTCGAAAATCAACTGTGGAAAAAAAGATACATGTGTTGCGACTTGTGAAATACTACCATGTGAGCCCGAAGGAGAAATGAACATTCAGTCTGGTATTCCAGAGTTCGGTGTCTCAGACTTCCACGAAAAATTGTGTTGGATAAATTCTTTATTTGAAGAAGAAAAAGTACTTGCAAGAATGTTGGGACTGCAACACCAGCTTTTGAGAAAGCTTCTAAAATATTTGAGTTCAAAAAGCTCAAGGTCGAGCTTCTTCCATCCCTGGAAGAATGATGCAGTGGGTATTTTAATTTGAATATTTTTAGATTTTTAAATTTAGGTTAGCTTTTAGTTTTCTTTAGGGTTATTCTTGTCCTTATTAGCTTATAGAGAGTTAAGAGGTAATACTGAAAGCTTAATTTTTTTAAAAAAAAAATATAGATATGGATAGGAATTACCATGGTTGAGTTTATGTTAGACTTGTTTTTAAGAGATAAGGGCGAGATAGAGTTTAATTTGTTATTTTTATTTCATTTTATTTATTATTCCTTATATTGAAAGGGAAGAGGTCCCTTCTTTGTAAAGAGAGTGATTGGAGAATAAAAAAACAGTTTGGTTTTGTGAAAAGATCTTGGGGTAGGCTCCCTGTCAGACTCAGAGAGGGTATAATCTCTCACACCTTTACGTTTTTGTTTCAAGTATATTATTTTCCCTACATCAACTATGGTCATGAAATTGGTGAAAGAAACATCTGAACATTATAAGTTCTAATATTCAAGTGAAAATCTGAACAGGCTTGGTTGCAAATGAAATATCAATGGGCAAAAGCTCCACATGATGAATGACATCAAAAACGCATGAGAGACCTCCTAAACAAGGAACGTACAAGATGTAGATTCCAAAAGACAATGCCGCCTACGTAAGAGCTCTCATGAAACAACGGCTTCAAAAATAAAAGTTCAAAGAGCATTCTACAGTTAAAGACAGTGTGTGTACATGCGTGCATGTGTGTGTGTGAGAGAGAGAGAGAGAGAGAGAGCTTATCTTCTCTGGAGGAAAAGCTCATAACCAGATTAAACAGTTGGTTAAGTTTACCTCATCACTCCATAGAATGTGGACCTGTTGAATTTAGCTCAAGAAACAGCATCATCTTAACCACCTCCATCAGATTATCAGCATCAAGTTTCAGCCCACCATCTCTTTCTCCTTTTGAGCTATCAGAAAAATGGGGATAGGAATTTAGGGGGTGGAATCAGGACCAGGTTTCCTAGATTGTAAAGACAAGCATGAATCCTAGAATTCTTCAGTAAGAACTGATAATTACTAAGCAATAATGGTGACCCCTGACACATGTCCTCACAAGATCCACATTACTTTTTCCAGATAGCTTAAAGGAGAAGCAGAGGGTGGAATGTAAGTCCCAGCAGGCCCACCCATGAAAGATGCCTCTCATAGAATTCCCCAGACACAACCTGCCATGCAGTAAAATGGGTGCTCATTCAATCTCAAATTATTAGTACGACTAGCTTTAACTCTACCTCCCACTCCTTGCCCCCTTTCCAAAGTAGGAAAGTACATTATGACTCACTTACCCATGAAAAGCAGTATCTTAGCATGAATTTTGTCATAACTTATAATATTGTCAACGAATGCGTAAGATCTTACTCCCCAGGAGAACACTGTTTTCTGTAACAAAATGGTTGTGGATTTACCATGAGCCAATTTTAGGGCTGGCAATGGACCGGGAGGCCAGGCCCTGAAACTAGGGCCTGGGACAAAAAATGTGCCCCGATGGCAGGGCCACCGTGGCTCAAGGGGGCCACAATAGCGCCGGCCCTGGCTAGGCTTTCTTTATTCCTTTTTTTTTTCTTTTTCTATCAGGTCCAGCCTGGCCCAGACAGCGCCAGGCCGGGGCCTGACCCCGCTCATGCTGGCCCAATAGGGATCAGGGCTGGGCTGGGCTAGGGCCAGGGCTGACCCCACCCAAACCTGGTCCATTGCCAGCCCTAAAGCCACAAAACCATTAAAATGTTCCTTCTATAAATACAAAAGATAAAAAGAAAATTCCATGGAGATATAGAACAATTATTGGGAAATTTTAAAGCATAAAAATTATCAAGAAAACAAAAATATCAAAGAAACAAGACAGAGAGAAGTAACGGGCATGTGAACATGACTATCCATTATTTCATGGTAAACAAAGCACATGTAAAGTAAAAATGTTCTCTATAACACATATGAAATCATGATGTCTGACAGTTATGTGGTTGCGTCACATTCATATGAATAAAACCTTACTACTATCGATCCATTTAGATGCTTTATACACACCAGTTCGCTAGATCTGATATATAAGTCCTGGTGCTCTTGCACGACCATGCAACACATTGGCCAAAACACCATGTTAAGGGTTTTCTGACTGAAAGCTCTCAAATCTTCTTTACACATCTCTAATATCAACCTAAAAAATATAATTTGCAGCTCCCAAAACTTTCCTCTTCAATGTACTTCTTGATTCTGGACCATCCATTTGCTGATAAGTAGACTTCAGGTTTCAAGATTTCAAAATCTGTTCGTTCTTTAACCAAATTATGAGGTGAAACATGAAGATTTGAAAGTTTTTAGGTCACAAAATCTATTACCAAGGTGTTTTGCATGTGGAATGCAGTGGGACCACCATATACATCCTAACTTAAAGATTTGATGTTGATGTCGCTCAAATCTAACAAGGTCTATTTAGCAAAGGGCCCTTAAGGGCTGATTATTTCAACACTTCACCCTTATGGGTCATGGATATTAAGAGTACTCTTCCATATTTGTGTAAAAACTGGGAGAGGAGAAGGGCCACTTTAGAGTTTTACCCCCCCACCATAAAACCAGCATTTAACTCTTTGGTGTAGGAATTTGATTGATTTCAAATAATATATAAATCAAGATGTACAAAATGCGACAAATGTATACAATAAGAAAAACATAGTCAGATAGATGCAAAAAGACAAAAGCCAGTAATTGGGTGAAAATTCTAACAGTTATTGGCAAAGTGGACTTACAGTTTTAACATATGCATGTTAGCATGGCAGCAGGGGCTTCTCAGTAATTTATGCAGTTTTTGTTCTTTGACATTTTGGATGATGCAAGCCCAGGAAATTTAAGGATTCAGGATGGTGTAACACTTGCCTTCTGCAAGCTATTTCATTCTTTTTGCAAAGAAAGTCTTCATGGAAATACTTGGGGTCTTCAGAGTTCATATAGAGCCCAAGCATTTCAGGAGGGCATTTTACTTGTATATTTGTTGTCATGTTTGTTCTTTGCATGTGTGATTCATTAAACTATTTTTGGTGAGCATTTTACTTGTATATTTGTTGTCCTGTTTGTTCTTTGTATGTGTGATTCATTAAACTATTTTTGGTGATAAAGTCTTTCTTGAAACCATGAAGCTTGTTCTTTTGAGGAAGCTGCGGCCATAAAGCTTTTGACGGGAATTACGTAGATGCGGATGACATGGCATGTCAATATGGCTTCCTAAGAATAAAAGATAAATTGGATTGAACTAGCCTAGGTGTTCATATCAGGTCCTAGCTTTTGATTTACATAAATTTAAAAGATAATTATATGTTCATTATTTCTGGTGCAGCTGCCTCCGGTAAAAGATGAAAGCTTTGGTGATACATTTCTAGCTCTTGAGGCAAATGGAGGGGTATTGGTGACGTTCTACTTTTAAACATTCATGAGCACATGAATGTTTACATTCTACTCTTCTTCTTTTTTTCTCAAAAAAACATTCATGAGTACATGCACAGACACCACGTCATTGTGCTGACAATCATGGGTCACTTCTAAGCATGAACACGTATCTGAACATTGTGTACACATGTCAAAGATGGTACTAGGTTCCAGGGGATAATGCTAAACATATAATTATGTTGGACAGATGGTGCAGTAAGGACATATTGGAAACCTGTTTTCGAAGAGTGTGTGCTTGTTTGGAACAAGCACATTAATGTGGTAACAATTTTTCTATTTGAGTGAGTTTTATGAACCTGATTCCCCCTTTGCATAACCTATCCAATAGGAAAGGAGTTAACTACTGAAGCTCCTTAGAGCAGTTTCTGCAGACTATAGGGACCTGAGTCGTCTGGAAACATGAAGCTTTAATCCCAGCTCTGAGCATAGTTTCACAATATCTACAATAGAATGCTGGTTTGTATATAACCATCATTACCATTTCGTATTACATGGAAAAAGAAGGTCCCCTAAAGAACTACTATGTTTTCACTTTCTGATCTTAATGGAACTCTTACAAACAATCACCTAAAGGTTAGAGAGTAGAGACTCTCAGTTTCCTATATTTACTGTTCTTTGCAGCAATGATGAAGCGATGGTAGACCATTATGCCCTCCAGAGCAATTTTGCATTGAACATTGGTCATGACGGCATTTTTTGAGATTTTTCCGCTTTTTGACATATTCCTAATCTTTGTAGAAGCATGGAAAATAATTATCTTACTAGTTACATCATAAAATAAACATTCTATAGTGAGCTTGTTATAGGTTTGTTATACTAAATAACCTAATTTTCAGTATAAGCAAGCAATGCAAGGAGGATAAAGAGAGGATCAAGGGAAAGAACATTGGATAGGTTATCAATTTCAAGTGATGGAAGATGTTAGACTCTCAGGTAGACTCGATCCATGGATGGTCGTGACAAGATGATTAGGAATGACAGTATGAGTGATAGATTGTTGATCAAGCCAATTCTCATCATTTTGTTTTTTGGATGGGTAAGCCGACCCTCTTCATTGTGAAGCAGAAAACTTCATTCTGATGAATTCTCAAAGGGAAACCCAGGTGCAGAAGGGGTTATTAGAAAGAAAAAATGACTAGGGAAATACCAGATGCTTTTAAATCCACCTAGGTAAAAATGACTCAATCTGAGTTGAAGCCTAGATATTTTTACAGCGGTTCAAGAATCCCATGAAATTTCATGGTTGTCCCAAGGGGATTATGTGAATATCATAAAAGGACTTAAAAAATAACCAAATTTTAGAAAAAATTTCATCCGTACCAAAACAAATTTAAATGACAAATAGCCAACTTGAAAATGAAGAAGTGGGCATGGTATCAAATAGTTAAGACCTAAGAAAGCAAATCTACAAGGAAGATATTGTAAGGTGAGCTTTCAAGCCACATTTGTTCTTGGATCACCTCTCATGCTGCAATTTGCTCTTGTTCTTCATTAAATGAGAAAATAAAAATCGATCTTTTCGGACCAACACATCAGGAACCCTTGTCAACAGATGTTTTTCTATTGCCTTCTACTCTATATCATCTGTAGCTTCTCACATTCCCAGTAAATCAGTACATCCTAGGGACTCTAGTCACTCTCCAAATGGTATTTATCTATTTCCCTAGAAAGAAAAACCCTATTTGTGACAAAACTTAAGGAAGCTCTACTCCAGTTTCAGATATTTATGAAAAATTGAAAGAGGAATCTTGGCATAAAGCATGAAGCACAACACTCAGGTTGGGATTTGTATAGATTAACAAAACAGCTCATAAACAAACAAAATTAACAGGTTCATCTAGCACCACTTATTAAGTATGCAAATAAATAAATGAAAACCACCAGTTTTAAAATAAATAAGAACAACCGTGATTACCAATGAAAAGAAACAGAAAATGCCGGTCATTATATGAGTTCAAAGTGTATAGAAGTAACTACAAAGCATTTGCGAAATATGGACAAAGTGGACTAAACCCACAAAAAAAAAAAAGGAACTCCATACAAACAATGCATCTTAATTATTTATTTTCTTTAACTATAGAAAGCCAAAATTAAATAAAAAAATAAGTCCCTATATCCTGAACTGCTCCTTCTCCACAATGAATAAACAAAACAAGCAGAAAAATCCCTGGCACTGCCATTTAATCACCAAAAAATTGTTGGTTTCTCAGAAAATCAAATATAATTCAGGCATATTTCAGAGAAACTAGATAAATTTAAAATCCCAGCCCCAAAAGGCTTCAAAACCCAAATAATCCACTGTAGCACAAAGTAATGCTAGAGGACTAAACTTAGCTGAAAATAAACAATGGGGTCCTAATCTTTGGAGCTTTAAAACAAAATAAACCCATAAAACATAAGTATTAACTAACATGCATTAACTATTCGTTAAAAAATTTAAGAAAAAGGACAGAACAGGAGCAATCTTCCAATAAAATCAAGACATGAACCACAGTTAAAGAAGATAAATTTGCAATAAATCCCAAGAAAAATTACTTTTTGCATTCTCATTTAACCATAACAAATAACTATTGAGAAAATTAGGATTAGAATGAAATTACCGGTGAAAAAGGCAAAGCCGCGCTTGGCCATTGCCATGGATGAAGGCCTGAAAAAGGCAAAGCCGCGCTTGGCCGTTGCCAGGGATGAAGGCCCCGAATGGTTGGTGCTGGTGTTCCAAAGTACTTCATACATATACATATACTTATACCAAATGATTTACTGCTCCGACGGGAGTATACTATTCATCTTCTTCATCGGATATAACATAGGCTTCGAACACCTTTTAGATCGGGGGTGCGGTTTGTTTGAGCCTAAGCTCTAAACAATCGAACTAAAGCGCACCGTCAAATAATATCGAGAAATGTGGTTTCAATATTAAAAATTTTTGTGATACTTTTAAAATATATTTTTTTTTTAATTATAAAAGTTAACTTTCTAAAATAGTGTGGAATGAGTATATCTACGGAAACTTGAAAATTGACCATCCAAAAATACACAAAATGCATTATTTTCAAAACTTGAAATTCCTTTTTTTTCTCATGTCTGTGCATCTTAATGTCAAGATGATCAATTTGAGTATATTTGAGTATTAAAACAACTACTTCTAGTGAAATGTTTTGGGTGCGCTTTAATTTGATTGTTTAGAGCCTCGGCTCTATATAAACCTTCTTCTTTAGATTAGGATGTAATCCTCTGATCCCATTAAAAAAATGAATTGTATTCAATGGGATATTTTTTACCAGTAGTATGCACCTGCCGTGCAGGTGTATTAAAATGTTATGTATGTAATAATCTTTTTAGGGTGCGGTTTGTATAGGGCTTAGGCTCTAAACAATCAAATTATAGCCTATTTTCAAATAGTATTGAGAAATGTGGTTTCAATATTGGAGATCTTTGTGATAGTCTTAAAATACATTTTCATATTTATTTATAAAATTTAAAGATTCAAAAATATTGCAGATCGACATATCTATGAAAACTTGAAAGTCTTAAAAATTGATGGTCCAAAAATGCGTCACAAAATACACTATTTCCAAAACTTGAGATCCATTTTTTTCTCATGCCCATGCATCTTGATGTCGAGATGATCAATTTGAAGATATTTCGGCACCAAAACAATATATTCTAGTGCAATTTTTTAAGGTAGGCTCAAATTTGATTGTTTAGAGCCTCGGCTCTATATAAATTTTTCCCATCTTTTTAATGTAATTTTATAAGTAAAATAAATTTACAAAATCTAAAATAAAAACATAAAATGAAATAAAATTTAAGATAAATTCTATAATAAAATAAAAATAATAGTTTCTCATACATATATGGAGAAAGCAAAAGAGAAATGAAATACTTTTCATAGCAAAAGAGAGATGAAATATTTTTATGAACAAACAACAATGATTGAAATACTATTTGATTGAATTGACATAAATTTAGTGAAATGAAAAAATTATTTACGCGTTATACTAAATAAGACATAAAATTTTAATACATCAAATTAAGTAATATAGAAAGGATATTATTATAATTATTAATAAATAATCATAGTAATATTTATTACCTATAAAATAAATTTATATTATAGAACTATTCATATGGTATTAAAATAAATTGATATGAGAAACTTAGAACAATAAATTAATATTATTCAATTAAAATTCTAATAGTATAATATAATTGTTGAATCTATAACTAATCAAACTATATTTAATATCGTTATACCAAATGAATTATATTATTCATGTACATATACTAACGACATTTATAATGTCAACCAAAAATATCTCCAAAATAATATTATTATTAATATATAGTTCCATAATTACATTTAT
>NW_006499617.1:418651-430448 GCF_000471905.2 Amborella trichopoda | reverse complement strand
GTAATTCTTTGTGTAATAAATATAATATTCAATAAAATATGACAATTATACTTTTTTTTATTTTTAATACTAATTATATTTATTTTGTTTTGAATATTATAATAATTATGAATTATAATTAATTTAATCAAAATAATTAATTATAACCATGTTAATTATTATTGAGAAATATTATTAATGAATATAAAATACATAAAATTTGTAAATTTTTATTTATTATCAATAAATTTATGCAATTATAATTTATTGATAATACAACTTAATTATCATGATCTCCACTAATAAAATTATAATTTTTAAATAGATAGAAAAAATTATAAAGTTTCAATAATTATGTAAGTGTCACTATACTATTGTAATTAATTATTATTATCAAATTAATATTGTGCTAATTGTGTACAACACTATAGTTATGAAAATAAACACAACAATTAGTAAACACTATTATCATTATTCAAATTACTCAACCACAATTGCTCAAGCCTAATGATATTCTTCTTTATTCATGAATCACACAATAAATTAAATTTACAAATTTAATAAATTAGGTTAAATAGCAAATGACACAAATAAATATAATACTAAAGTACAATCAATAAAATAAATTCATTTTGTTACCAAACATTTTAAAAGGGTGTTCAAAATTTGACAGCATCCAAAGATCTATGATTAACTATCATAAAACCCCAACAATTAGAGAATACTATTATCATTGTTCAAATTACTCATCCACAATTACTCGAGCCAAATAATAATTTTCTTTATTTATGATTTACACAATAAATTAAATTTATATATTTAATTAATAAAATATAATTAGGTTAAATGGCCAACGGCACAAATAAATATAGTACCAAACTAGAATCAATAAGAGAAACTCATTTTAACCACAAATTCCAATATAATTAGGTTAAATGGCAAATTGATTGTTAGATTTGAAATCATGTGGCTGAGAATGTGTCGTTGTTTAACCACAAATTCCAAAGTAAAATTTCTTGAATGTTGTGATACACTTTCATTCATGAGATTTTACGTCCAATGGTCAAAAGTGATTGTGACCTTCTTGTACCAAAAATAAATGGCTTTGTAGTATACAATCCCATAAAAAAAATTTTAAAATAAACTCTCTATGTACTAGAAGAAAAATAATGCCTTGTGACTGAATAGAGACCATCCAATTTTTGAAGAAGTAGATCTAAGTATTACAAAACTTATAATTCTTTTTTTGTTTTCTTTTAAAAATAATCATCTAGTAGTTTTCCTAAATTTTAGACTTAAACAATCTCTCTAAACAATTTGTGCAAGGGAGTGACATAATATGCTCATGGCGGAACATAGTACACGTGCTCACCTATTATTGTCCCATAAAAAATTATGGAAGTCCCAAAGACATACGTCCCTAAAATTCTTAAAGGGAAATTTACATCCGTACCAATTTTTAAAACCGTTGTAATGAAAAGGGTTTAAAATAGGCTCTTATTATTCAAAAGGACGACCCCTCATGAAATATTTTATTTTTTTGACAAATTTACCCCTAGTATGATTTTTTAGTCATCAGACCAATTGGTAATATCAATTGCCCATTTAGAGGTTTAAGGTGGTCCAATATTTTTAGACCTCATTTTTTGAAGGTTTAAGACCATATTTACACCTCATTTTTTAAATGTTTAAAGCAGTTTGATGTTGGACATCAGTTTTTGAAGGTTTAATGTAGTTATAAAATTAAAAAAATAAATTTAATATAGGGCTGATGTTTAAAATATCGAATAGGGGCAAACATGAAAAGATAAAAAATTGGAGGACCATTACGTACTACCGGTCAAATAAAATGATACGAACATAATTTTCCCAATTCCAAAATGACCGCTGAGCCTTGTGGTAACTCCATTGGATAAAGGATGTGGTTTGTAACAAGGCTTAGAGCTTGCGGAAAAAGTAACGCTGCACATCAAAAACCTAAGAGAAAAAATGTATTTTAGGCATTGGAAACAAATGTGATAGCCTAAAATCTATTTTTTCATAGCCTAAAATCTATTTTTTCCCTTGAGTAAGAAATTTGGAAGCTCCACGTAGATCTAGCATATTTATTACTACTTAGAATAAACAGTATAAGATATATTACTTAGGGTTTAAAATCCTTTTTTATAAATTTGTAATTTTTAAATTTGATGATCAATTTAAAAGTTTTCCAATATTGAAATTCCAATTTTAAGGGAGATTTGATATATGGATTTAATCTTTTTATAAAGTCAAAACGTTATACTAACTTTCTTTTTTAATCATTATTATAAAGCGAAACAACTAGCTCCAAAATATAGGACTTCATGATATATAATTAAAATTGAATAAAAAATTCTGGTATTACCCATGCTTCCCATTTCTTTTCAAAAAGAGAAAAAACTTTTAAGTTAATGAATATGTAAAGAACGTGGTTAAAAATAAAGCCTAGACTTCAGGAAAATAGTAAAGCCTCACCCCATAATCCCACCATAAAATAAAAAAAGTTACGACATTAGAATATCAATAAAATGGTCAAACCACCTTCACGAAATCTTTGATGTGGCTAAATCTACTAATTTATCATTTCCATTACGTTACCTTTGACTATTTTAGTAAAATAATACCCAAAAACTGCTTTTATTATAAAATTGAAAAGTTAAATAGATCGTCGTATTTTGGTAATTTAGCCTCACTTAAGTACCAATGTTGTAAATACTCCAACTTGTTTCATGTTCCAAACTAGAACCCAAAACACATTTTTCAATGAAATTTCTTCTTCTAGGTTCGAACAAGCAATGTTATTTACGTCATTAGTATTCTTGAGCCAAATGCGAAATTCTTCCCACTATTCACATTTCCGAATCAAAAATGTTTGTGTTTTAAAATCCAAAATAATTAAAGGCATTTTGGTAATTTAACATCGCTTATATTATACTTTAAACATTCAAGGTAATACTTTAAACATTCAAAATACTCCTATTTATTCAGGATTCTACTGGTGATCTACAAATTTGTGGGCATTTTAAATCGATAAGTTGCTTCAGTGAAATGATCTTATCAAATGTCATAATTTCCATTCATATTCAAAGTTCCAAACTGGAACCCAAAATATATTTTTTTCATTAATATCTCTCGCTAACTGTTTGGAATGCAGAATAAACGTGGGATTTTTATATTGTTTGGCTTAAGTGGGACTAATCCAAAATTGCCCTTACTAATTTTGTATTCTATTTTCGCATAAAATCTCTTATTTGAGTTAGAATCAAGAATAAGTCAACGCATTTTACTGATTTAGCGCTCGCATATTGGGCTGGCAATGGGCCACGCTCCTGATCCCTATAGTCCAACCCGAACCTAGACTGAAGAAGACATGGCTCAGGCCATGCCATCAGGCCATATTTTGTAGCTTAGACCCTAGTTTTTTAGGGCCTTTGGGTTCATTACATGCCCTCCTGCCATATATCTTTTTAATGTTAATGTTTATCTTAGAACTAGTAAAGGGTGCGGTTTGTAAAGAGCCAGGGTTCTAAACAATAATACAAAAAAACGTGCACCTTCAAATAGTGTCGAGAAATGTGGATTCAATACTGAAAATCTTTGTGATAGCTTTAAAACATATTTTCATCTCTAATTATCAAATTTAAATATTCAAAACCAGTGTAGATCAACCAGATCTATGAAAACTTGAAAATCTTGAAAATTCACGGTTAAAAAATGCATTATAAGATTCATTATTTTCAAAACTTGAAATCTATTTTTTTTTCTCATGTCCATACATCTTGAGGTCGAAATGATATTTGGGCAGCAAAACAACATCTTCTAGTGAAATTTTTGAGATGCACCCCAATTTGATTGTTTAGAACCTAGCATTTATATAAACTTTTCCCGAAATTTTTGATAGATGACTGGGATTATGTCATTGACCTTCGAATCAAAACCTCTAAAAGTAAGGATGGGGTGTGTATAAAATTGCAAACTTAAACAATTAAAGTAAAGTGAACTACCAAATTTTATGATAGGATATAATTTTGGTGTCGAAAATTTTTAGAATTGCTCGATAATCCATTTTCATGTTTAATTATGAAATTTTGAACCTTAAAAATAGTTCAAATCAAGTATATCTATAAACACATAAAAATTTTGAAAATGAATGGTCCAAATAATATGTTGCAAGATTCACTATTTTTAGACTCAAAATCTTTTTTTTTTTTTATATTCATGCATCTCGATGTTGAGATGACCAATTAGAAGGTGTTCCAACTTCAAAACAACATTTTACGATGGACTTCTTAGGTGCACCTTATTTCAACATTTTAAAATCTACATTTTAAAGTCGCAACCTTATATAAACTTTCTCTTTCTATTCATACAAACCTCTTAGGTTGGCTCTATTTTGTTGCAAAGCTTTTCACTGTGTGAAAAGTTATTTCTTTTGAAAAGTATGCAAAGCTCTCCATCCAACCAAATTGGCTTTCACAATAAATTCCAGTGATTTTATGCGAAAATGACCTTATCATTTTAAGCTCTTTTATATTCATAGATGTTTCCTTCCATTCTCTCTAATTTTGGTGATAAGGTCGATCTAGCTCTTTGGCATTTTTTTTTTTGTGGGGAAAGTCAAGGTTCTAAAAAAGGATCGTTGACCTGGATCCCGCATCTTTAATTTTTTATCCATTCGGAGGATCGGCGGTCCGCTTTACCAAACCGATCATTAACAAATAAATAAAATTTTGAAATGAAATAAATATATAAAGTTGGACCTAACTGGTAGAACTGGTCAGAATTGGCCGTCGCATGGGCCGGCTGGTCCCTGACAGTTTCTGATCCTGATCGCTAGTCCCAATCTGAATCGGTATTTTTTTAGACTTGGATTAACCCATAACTGGTTGAAATGTTGAAATTGAGAGTACATTTCTATGTTCAACACTTTAAAAGATAAAAAGAACTCATTCAATCATCTCAAGAAATTCCATTGCTTGAATAAGAGATTATTTAGATGGAAAATTTCCAAAGTTCCCTAACATGCTAATAAAACATGGAAAAAGTATACAAAGAAGCTATTTACTCATACAAGGAGGTCACACTAACTCTTCTCTATCATATTTCAAATTAGGTGGTTATCTTCTCTATCATATTTCAAATTAGGTGGTTATCTTCTCTATCATATTTCAAATTAGGTGGTTATGAGTGTGTTATCGTCTAAACTCAAACTTCTAAAAAAAAAAAAATTCAAACTTTGTGTCACATCCCCAAACCATCTAATTATCCAATCCCATAAAAACATATAGAATGTTGCCCATTATATTATGTCAAATTCACTTCTTGGATTTGGAGTCCAACAGGATTGCAAGGGATCTGATTCCGATGCAGCTGGTCCGGATAAGGCATCTCTTAAATTGGACTGAGTGATGAGAACGAAAAACACCTGCCGGAACAATTTGCTTTGAATATTCACAAGAATTTGTTTTTTCTTCTTTGGGAGGGGTAGGTACCTCAACATAAACTACTTGTCGCTTTCTCAATATTTTGAAAATTCTCATATATTTTAGGGTCCGAAATTGGGTGATAGATTGGACTCTATTAAGATTTAATTTCGAAAATTCTTCTAACGGGCATATGATCATGACTTACAATAGTTGATAATTGAGGTGCATTTTGATTAGCAAAAAATGTTCAGGATGCTCAAATGGTGTATAAAAAATGCTGTAGGTGTGTGCTCCACTAAGTACAACTAAAAATAATTTTAAAAATAAATTGACCAAACAACTAATAAATATTTCAAAAGTATTTTGGTTAATTTTTTTTTTACAAATTATATTTGGACATAGTTTCTATGAGTTCCAGGACTCATATGTGCATATGTATCCTAGACTAAAAGTCCATCCTAAAGGTAGACTTTGGGCACAAATTTTTAGAGATATATGACCTGGTTATGTTGATCTAAAGAAATTTTGTTTTTGAAATTTTGTTTATTTAATTTTTTTGGCACTATTTATTCTGGGCGTCCTTTTCTTAACATCTACATTAAAAATATACATGTGTCCCTGACTCGCATGTATATTTTTAGCATTTGTTTTTAGGTACAACTTATTGAGAGGTGTTGATACTAAGTTTGCATAAAAGTTTTAAGATTAAAAAGTTATATGTAATTGTGGTCATTCAGTTTCTCCCCTCGTAATCTAAACTATTGTGAGGGTGCCATCCACATTACAATATACTTTTCCTAAAAAAAATGTACATAACCCATCGATCTTGTAAAACCAAATTAAGATACACATAAAAAATCTAAAAAGGTTATTTTGATGTTGGAAAATCCTTCAATTGATCATTTTGATCTAGAGACTTGTAGAGATTAAAACAATTTATAGTCCTAAACAAAGCGGATCTTTTAATACATTATCTAGACCATTTATTTTCAAAAAATTTCTAAACATTTATACATCTGCTCAATCTACACCGTTTTTAGTGCTTTAAATTTATTGTGAAAAAAAGTAATGTTTCGAGCTATCACTGGGATTTTTAACGTTGGAACTACAACATCGAGTAGTATTTGGTAATCGGCCTTGATTTTTAAGCATTGTATAAAATCACACCTTTCATAAAATTCCCACGTTGATAAATTTCCTGGATGTTCTTCCAAACGTCTTAACCAAGGTCTAGGGAAATATTGATTTGGATCGGGAATTATCAGGAGCAACCTGATTTCTACGAAACATTGAGAACCGGTTGGTTCCCCCCATGACACGGCCAGCTCTAGCCGGTTCTTTGAAAGAACCGTGACAGAACAAGTTATATCGGAGAACCAGTCAGAACCAGCCCCACTTTTTTTTTATTTTTTAATTTGTATAATTTTCTAATGATTGGTTCAGTAGACCGGATCCCTAATCCACTACATTGGACTCAAAATCCGACTACGCAACCCTATTCATGCATGATCTTAACAAGTGATTTAAAAACAAGTGGGTCTCTTGGTCCGACACGAGAAACCGGTCACCCCATGCCGATTCTATCAACAAAATATAAATTGTCCGGGTCTGAAAGAGAGCGGGTGATTTGCTTAAGTGAAACAACAGTTTGCCATAGTAAAAACACCAATGCACCGATCCCTACCTATTTTTTGACAGTTCTCTATTTTTTCTGCACAGTAAATCAGTCATTCGGACCCATCGATTCGTCGATCCATGCCTGTTTTTATGTTGCCTAATTTGAGTCATGGATCCGTCTTTCTAATCACTGGTCTTAACAAATGCGGGGTAATTTCAAGGTGCTTATTTCTATTTTCGCTAAAGTCGAGGGCCTTATTTCCGTTCTTAAAGGCACATGCATTATTATTAGGGTATGGTTTCTATAAGGTTGCAACTTTAAACAATCCAATTACGGCGCACCTACAAAGTTCATCATAACATGCAATTTTGGTGTAAAAAATTCTTAGGATTATCTTAAAATCTAATTATAAAATTGGGAAAATTAGATACATATCCGTTATATTTTACGTTATTACGGATGTACCAAATAGTTTCTGTTATTACATGTATGTCTATTTTTTACTTTTTATAACGTAATTTTTTAAAAAAGACAACTTTAGCTCTTTTCGGATGTTGAACATTCAAAAATTACATACATACCCTTTTTGGACATCCAAAAATTACATACATACCTTTTTTTTTTTACTTTTTCGGATGTTGAACATCCGAAAATATGACATTTTCGAATGAATGGTTTTGGATGTTGGACATCAGAAAATATCACATTTCGAATGTTCAACATTCGAAAATGTGACTGCGAAATGTAAAAAATGGGAATGTGAACGTTTAACTTTCGGGCTATTTTTGGATGTTGAACATTCGAAAAACCCTTCAATTCGGATGTTCAGCACCCGAAAATGGGAATGTGAACGTTACACTTTTGGCTTATTTTCAGATGTTCAACATCGGAAAAAAGGTAAAGTCATCTTTTTAAAAAAACTATGTTATAAATAGTAAAAAACGGACATACATGTAATAACGGAAACTATTTGGTACATCTGTAATAATGCAAAGTATAATGGATATATATAATTTTCCCTATAAAATTTTAAACAAAAAATAGTTAAAATCAAGTAGATCTATAAACATATGAAAAATCTTGAAAATGAACTGTCTAAATAATGTGTTGTACGATACACTATTTTTAAGACTCAAAATAAAATTTTATTTTCATATTCTTATATGTCGATTTGATGCTTTTCATTATTAAAACAACCGGATTTTTACAGTGCATCTTTAATTCTAATGTTGTAACCCTACCTTATCCAAACTTTTTCCTTATTAATAAGAAAACATGAGTGCAGGTGTACATGGTGTCGCTTCGATTCACGTGCCATTTTTTATTTGACTTGAGAACCCCAATGCCGTCTTATTGATGGCCCTCCTTTTAGCTAAGCAACAATTGGTCAATTTGTGGCACAATTCCATAGAAACAAGGTAGCCTGCAAACAACTCATGGGGAGCCAATAAATTATGGGGAAAAGTTTATACAGAGTAAAGGCCCTAAACAATTAAATTAGAGGTTACTTCCAAAATTTTACTGGAAGAGGTTGTTTTGACGTTTAAATATTATCAAATTGATCATCATGACATTAAGATCTTGACATCAAGATGCATGAACATGAAAAAAATATAGATTTCAAATTTTAAAAATAATGCATCTTGTAATATATTTTTTGACAGTCAATTTTTAAGATTTTTAAATTTTCATATATCTGCTTGATCTACACTATTTTAAAAACTTTAAATTTTAAAATTTAATATAAAAATATTTTTTTAAGTCTATTACAAATGTTTTTCGTATTAAAACCATATTTCTTGACACTAGTTGAAGGTGAGTTCAAATTTGATTGTTTAGAGCCTCGGCTCTATATAAACCGCACCCATAAATTATTGACTCAAATAGTGACATAATCAATCCAATAATACCAATTTGATGAGGGAAAAGTGTCCAATGAATGGCCAACTCAAGCTATTCTCCTGCACTCTCCTTAGTCCCTACATGTCTCAAAGATAATTTTTCAATTAAAAAATTTAGACTTTGATAATCTGAACTACAACAATAATGTAAGTTTGAAGATTGTCTTTTATAGAAAATATGAATATTTTTTTATGAATTCCTTTTCTCCACCGTCTAGTGGATGTAACACTTTTTGACATCGATCTTAAAGATGGACGTCGGCTGACTCACCAAAACCCTGTCCTTTAATGAAAGCGTAGTTCCTAACGATTTGAAAAAGGATGTGGTTTTGTATAAGGTGGAGGCCCTAAAGTATCAAAGTAAGACGTACCTTCAAATTCTATCGAAAGATGTTGTTTTATTACTAAAAATATTTTTGATGGACTGAAAATATATTTTCATTTCTAATTATAGAAATTTAAAACTCCAAAAATAGGGTAGATCAAATAGATCTATGAACGCTTGAAAATATTGAAAAATAACAGTCCAGAAAATTCATTACAAGTGGCACTAGTTCTAAGAATTGAAATCTATTTTTTTTTCTCATGTCTATATATGGTTGAGATGATTGATATGAGAAGTTTTTACCATCGAAATAACCTCTTCTAGTGAATTTTTGATGTGCGCCTTCATTTGATTGTTTAGAGCCTCACTCTTATGTAAACTTTTTCCTTTGGAAAAATCGTTGTGAATTTGTGAATTTGATCGATTCTCAAGGCTATAAAAATACAAAAAGAAATTACGAATTAAAAAAGGAAACAATAATAAAATGTTGTGCTATGTTGAAATTGGACCGGATCACCAGGTCCCTAATAGATTTGTCCAATTTTCTAATGGATGTAAGTCCATGAGAGCTAGGTAGATTCCTGATTCTGGCAAGAAACCAAGCTGGTCTAGATCATAGTTAGCAAGTCGCCAATTTAATCACGACTTCTTCAAAAAAGCCGTATTTTTTTGAAAAACGATTTAATCTGCGCCTTTTTCAATGGATCGGTAAAAATACAAGATCTTTTCAAGAAGAAGTTTAAAGCATGACTTTTTCAAATTTGAAAAAATCGTTTAAAAAATCTTTCCTATTAATACACTCTGATTTATTTATTTATTTTTTGGAAAGTTCAATATATTTTTCCCATTTTATGAAATTTCTATTTCTATTTTTATTTCTATTCTCTGAAACTTTCTCTCATTATCTGCTATGGATATGGTGCGTGTTTTGTCGGGTGGTAATGGGTAGACAATAGTTAGCAAGTATTGGGTAGACAATTTCTTTCTAGAAAGATGAAAATTTAATTCACATACCCTATACTTATGATTTAGAGATATATCACATTGAATATTTGAAATTTATATTTATAAGGAGGTCATTTTTATACTGAGTGATATATATACAGTGAAAGCATTACTCCTCACTACTATTAAATTTTTCTATACTGAGTGATATATATGTCTAGAGTTTTAAATTTTCTACTATTTTAAATATATCTGATTTTTTGACTTCGATTTTTTGAGCCTAGGCCGATATATCACGATCTCTTTATATTAAGTGTTTTTGCCGATCCATATTTTTTACCCGATGTTTTTATCTGACTTTTTAAAATAAAAACGATTAGTTTTCGATTTCATGGTGAGCCGATTTATTGATAATCCTTGATTTGCTAACTATGGTCTAGATCAATTCCCAATCCATATAGATGATTCGCAATCCAAACCGCCATTTTTTCGACCATTGGTTCTAACTCAAGAAATCTCCATAATCTTTGTAGAAATAACCCTCAAATGGCTTCCTAGATAATAATAACACTACTTTAGAGCCATTTAAGGAAAATAGAACACAAAAGAGAAAGGAATGCTGAACATAATGTGTAACCGTTCATTTCATTCTTAAAATTGAACTGGAATAGTTAACCGAACATAAGGCTAAAAGCGGTTTAATCGGCCTAACTAGTAAACGAGCCGATTCAACCGTTCTAACTGGGCAAGTTCCGGATGGCCAAAAAATTATTGAAAAAAATAAAAAAGATGAAAAAAATATATATACTAAAATAAGAAAAGCATACAAATAATGATTAAAACAAAACACATTCAAATGAAGTTGAAAATTAATGGAAAAAATAGATTTTAAAAGAGAGTATTAATGGCTAAAAATAATTTTTAATATAATATTTACCATAATATAAAAAATCTTAAAAAATTGTATCATATGTCAAATTTTTTATTTTTGAGATTTTATATACATTTCTTTTTAATTTTTATTTTTAAAATACTAACCGGTCACCAAAATCGTCTGAAACCAGAATCAGCAAGGGGTCGGTTCCGATCTAACCGGGCGGTTACCGGTTAGATTGGCCTCACTATCTCATGTATTAAACCTAGGTGGGGTATAGTACTCAAATTAAGAGAATCGGTTTCTATATGGAAAAAAAGGTAGGCGTTTCAATAAATATGAGGTAGACGTTTCAAGAAATATGGCACGGTGTTTCATTTTCACAAAAAGCTTGATTCCCTCTTTAGTCCTTCATTCATTGATTTCCATTTATGAGAATGGCTTTTGTGGAGTGTTAGGAAGTTCGAAAAATTTTATTTTGAACTTTAAATCTAATTAATCACGTACTTACAGCCACCCGATTTAATATCTGATGGACAAGCGTGACTGTGATATCTTTATACTAAAAATAAATGATCTCTTTGCATATATATATTTTTATATTTAATAGAGTATAAGATCCATAATGGTTATTTACTTTGTTTCCAAATCCACATTAGTGGGGCTGATCGTTCACTTATATATCTATGTTAGATCAATGATCTAGAT
>NW_006499617.1:395972-409504 GCF_000471905.2 Amborella trichopoda | reverse complement strand
TTCTTATATATATATATATATATATATATAGGTTTTAGAGGGAACAAACCATGCCATCTCATAATCGTTTCGATCGATGATTTAAAAACTATTGGGTTGATACGGAATCGCCCGCTCTGACTTGAGAATCGGTCACCTCGTGCCGATTTTGTCAATATATAGGAAATTGTCCAGGTCTAGAAAAGAACTGGCGTTTTGCTGCGGTAAAATGGTATTTTGCTACAGTAAAAATAGTTTTTTGCTATGATAAAAACATCGATTAACCGATCCAGGCTGGGTTTTGGCCGATTTACTATTTTTGCACGTGTTTTTTCGTTAGTTCACTATTTTTTCTGCACAATAAAATGACAATCCAGACCACTGATTCACTGATCTAGCCAGTTTTTGCGATGCTTGATCTAGGTCATCAATCCGTTTTTTAAATCACCGATTTCAATCCAACATATTCCCATTCCAAACCGCGATTCGAATCGAACATCCGTAGTCTTAAAACACATTATTTATTAAAAAGAGATGGCATAACTTTTCAAGTGACACCAATTCCTCCTTTATTCTGGATGACCCACCTAACAAACATCCATCTCACATATTGGAACCCTAAAAACCTAACAAACATCCATCTCGCATATTGGAACCCTAAAAAAGACATGGAAGTAGAAGTCAGTGGAAGCTAATCAAAGGCGAGTGAGAGAACATGTGCGGTAGAAAAAGTTTGGTCCACCTGCATTATCCTATGGGTGCGGTTTGTATAGAGCCGAGGATCTAAACAATCTACTAGTAGAGTGCACTTTCAAATAGTGTCCAAAAATATGTTTTAAATATGAAAAATCTTTGTGATAGTTTTAAAATATATTTTCATCTTTAATTATAAAATTTAAAATTTAAAATTTAAAATTTAAAACATAGTATAGATCGAGCAAATCTATAAAAAGTTAAAAATCTCGACAATTGACAGTCTAAAAATACGCTATTTTCAAAGTTTAAAATCTATTTTTTCTCATGTCCATACATAAAGCCGATCAGATTTTTAAGCATCAAAACAACTAAAATTTTTGAGGTCGGCTCTAATTTGATTGTTTAGAGCCTCGGATCCATATAATCTTTTTCCTTATTCTATCTTACTTCAGAGCGAGGGGGAGGACTTTGCACAAATCTAGAGAGAGGAGTGCTTTCCGACCTGAGAAAGTCGCAAACTTTTAGTGAGAGAAAGAGAGTTAGAGAGAGAAAGGGGGTGCTTTGCCCATACATAGAGAGAGAAGTCTTTTTTATTGCTTCTAGAACGGAACACCTGTAAAGGCCTTCAAAATGGCGACTTTTATGCCATGGCAAAGTTTTAAGAGTGAGAAAGAGTGGATGCCATTAAAATGAAGAACAGCTCCTATTTTAAGCGCACCCACTTGTACTACACGGCCTGTACTACCGTCAAAACCAGTAAATTATCAGTAGTACAAAGCACACGACAAATGTAAACACAGTTCTTACTACTAATAAAAACCCATGAATTATTCACCTCTGTGGTGAATGAAGAATCCATTCAGGGTTAGAGCAAGAATGGGATCAACAGACCTTGCTGCCATGGACGTTGAGGAAGAGTTGCAGGTGCAGGAGCAAGAGTGTAGAAAGATACCACCATGGACTAAGCAGATCACTGCGAGGGGACTGGTCGCGAGCATCATCATTGGAGTTATGTACAGCATGATTGTTATGAAGCTCAACCTCACCACTGGTCTTGTCCCCTCGCTCAACATCTCGGCGGCTTTGCTTGCTTTCGTGTTCTTGAAAAGTTGGACAAAGCTCCTTCACAAAGCAGGGGTGGTCTCTGCTCCCTTCACAAGACAGGAGAACTGTGTTGTTCAGACTTGTGCTGTTGCTTGTTACAGTATTGCTGTTGGAGGTGCCTCTCTCTTTCTCTCTCTCTCTCTCTCTAATCTTTGATTGCATTTCTCTGTTATGGGGGTAAGTAAGTGATTCTAGGTCTTTCTTCATTAATCTTCTTGGACGTTGAATTCAAGTTTTTGCATGTCTTTTCTATTTGGACTCTTGGAATTACATTATTTGTTCTTTCTTTTTGCAAAGTTTATAGGTGTGGGATTGATTTTGGGTCGGCTTGTTTCCATTTTAAACCATTCCTTTTTGGTTGGATCTTTTTTGAGGATTGATCCTAATTTTGGGTTTGTTTTGGGGCATGCTATGAAGATAAATATTAAGTGATTGAACTTCAATTCATATAGAAATTGGGTTAAAATTTCTGTTTGTAATTAGAAAGGGATTTCAATTTTATCAAGATATATATTCAGTGATTGAACTTCAATGTATATGGAAATTGGGTTAGAATTTCTATTTGTAATTGCGGTCTTTGAGATTAGAAAGGGATTTCAGTTTTATCATCTGCAACTATTTATCAGTTGATGTTGTCCTGTATCACTTAATTTTTGGTATAAACAGGGGGATTTGGATCCTACCTTTTGGGATTAAATAAGAAGACGTATGAACGCGCTGGAGTCGATACCGAAGGGAACACCCCTGGAAGCTACAAAGAGCCGGGGATCGCTTGGATGACTGGTTTTCTTTTCATTGTTTGTTTTGTTGGGCTCTTGGCTCTGGTTCCTCTCAGAAAGGTACTGTTTCCAAATCTCCATTTTCTCAATTTATGGGGATCTCTCTCTCTCTTGTTTCCTTTTAGGAGGCTTCCTTTGTTTCTTATTACAGTGTCCTTTATTGTTATGTAGATTATGATTATAGATTACAAATTGACATATCCATCTGGCACTGCAACGGCTGTTCTCATCAATGGTTTCCACACACCTCAGGGAGATAAAATGGCTAAGTATGGTTCAATAATCTTTGTAAAACTTCCCTTTCTTTCTTTCCATGTATAGACTCAAGAATTAACTCTAGATATTGAATTTTTTTCCATCAGCCTTAAGCTCTTATTCATTTTACTTTTATTTTTGATGATGATTTGTGTTTGGATTTGCAGAAAGCAGGTCCAAGGATTTGCAAAATTCTTCACAGTCAGTTTCTTGTGGGGCTTTTTTCAGTGGTTTTACTCTGGAGGGGATGGATGTGGGTTTTCTCAGTTTCCCACGTTTGGTTTGA
This sequence comes from Amborella trichopoda, assembly GCF_000471905.2. The sequence goes on along the minus strand of NW_006499617.1, from coordinate 406,405 downwards.
AGGCTTGGAAGCAAACGTAAGCTTCTGTTTGTAGTTTCGAAACTCGGCTCGGGCAGATTGGACTCACATGAGTACTGTGCAGGGTCAAAAGCCCTTGAAATTTTTTTTTAAAAAACAATATATAAAATGTTAAAAATAAAGTAAGAGTACTAAAGGTTAAATAAAACCAAAACAACCTAAAAAATACAAATCAGCATTAAAAAATATGGAAAAGGATTTAAAGAAATTGATTTATAGTCCAGGACATTTTAAAAGAATCCAAAAACAAGGAAAGAAAAAAACAGGGAATATAGAAAAAAGAAAAAAAACTGACCACTCTTTGCCAATAAAGATCTAAATTATATAGAAACATTTTATATAACAATCCTATAGTATTCTATATTTTTTTGGACTTATTTAATTTTTCTTTTTTTTTTTTGGTAGCTCAATTTGTACATAAAAATCGGTTTACTGTTTAGCTTCTTACATCATTGATAGCTATTCATGGCTTTTTGGGAAATTTGGATTGCAGGTTTTACTTCGATTTCAGCATGACATATATAGGGGCTGGGATGATATGTTCCCATTTGGTGAATCTCTCTCTACTTCTTGGCTCAGTGATATCTTGGGGTATAGTGTGGCCTCTCATCAGAGAACAGAAGGGGGTTTGGTACTCTGAAAAGTTACCAGAGAGCAGCATGAAAAGCCTTCAAGGTTACAAGGTCCATGCACCAATTCTCTCTCTCTGTCTCTCTCAAAGTAAGAGTAACTTACAGTTAATCCCTGTAAAATGAATAAAATTAGATTCCATCATCTAATGAAACTTCTACTCTCTCTCAAAGTAAGAGTAACTTATGTTAACCCTGTAAAATGCAGGGAATTTGATTCCATCATCTAATGAAACTTTCTAAGTTTTAAGAACTGATTCCACATTTTTCAAATTTGTAGGTATTTGTCACCATTGCTCTGATCCTAGGAGATGGGCTGTACAATTTTGCGAAGGTCATGGCTTTCACTATTAGAAACTTCCAAGCTCAAATGAAACACAAAAACATCAATACAGGTCGGAGGGAAAATGATGAAGCCCTTATCTTGATTTCTGCTTTTCTTCAAGTTTTTGTATGGAAAATTTTGGCATTAGGCTGGTACTGAATCTGCATATTGGCAATTTGCATGAAAGGAAATCGACATACTGGCTCTCTTAAACTGGTCGTCGATAAAAAAAATTATTTGATGTAGATATTTATTTTCTCAGTTATTGGATTTTTAAATATCACATTTTCTTGAAAGGATGACCGATCGGATTTTTAAATGTCACATTATCTTGAAAGGGTGATCGAAATCCAAATGCCATACTGGCTCTTTTATACTGGACGTCGATAAAAAAAATTCTTGATGTTGGATATTTATTTTCTCAGTTATTGGATTTATAAATGTCAAATTTTCTTGAAAGGGTGATCGATTGGATTTATAAATGTCACATTTTCTTGAAAGGGTAATCGAAATACGAATTCATAAATTTCTTCTAATAGCTTATAATTCTTTTGCAATTATTTTATTTGGTAATTATTGAATTCTTTCCATTATAAGAGCTGATTTTATGGCACCAGAATTTGGAGTGGTCTAAAACTTCTCTTTGGCCCTTATAATCATCCTGCTCTCAAATATTTTTTGAGTTCTGAATTTTGGGCTTCTCGGATGTAGTACTCTGTTGTTCAATTAAAGGCACACTCTTCCAGCCTTTGATTTGTTCTTGTAAAACTCTCAATCAGGTAATTTCTTGAGAGATTTTATTTTCGTTCCAGGAAATACTCCAAAAAATCTTGAGAAAACATGAAAAAAATCTTGAGAAAATGCAAAAGGAAATATAAAGAATAAAGGAAAAAAGAAAATCATAATCCATATATTTGTCAAATTTTACTTACAAAAAACTTCTCTTTTCTATAGCTGAGTTTTTTCCTATAGTCATTTGTTACATTTTTTGTATAAGTTTTAAATCTAAAGAAAACACCCATATCCTCTTTCAAATGCAGAAGCAAACCTGTCCATCTCTTCCCAAGGAAGGGCCCCAGTGACAGACGGACATCTCCTAGCCTGTGACAAGCTCCACCATGATGAGGCATTCGTTCGTGATCGCATCCCCATGTGGGTAGCTTGCTCTGGCTACACCCTCTTCTCCCTCGTATCGATCCTGTCAATCCCACGCATGTTCCCCGAAATGCGATGGTACTATGTCCTCACTGCCTATATATTTGCCCCGGCCTTGGGCTTTTGCAATGCATATGGAGCGGGGCTCACCGATATGAACATGGCCTACAACTATGGCAAAGTGGCCCTCTTTGTTTTGGCAGCTTGGTCTGGTAGTTCAGGTGGTGGGGTGGTGGCTGGTCTTGTTGGGTGTGGGCTCGTAAAATCGATTGTGTCCATCTCAGCTGACCTTATGCAAGACTTTAAGTCAGCACATTTAACCCTGACTTCACCTAGGTCTATGGTCATGAGCCAAGCAATTGGAACCGCAATTGGATGTGTAACGGCTCCCTTGAGCTTTTGGTTGTTCTACAAGGCGTTTGATATTGGGAACCCTGATGGGGAGTTTAAGGCACCTTATGCGCTTATATATCGCAATATGGCCATATTAGGTGTAGAGGGCTTCTCGGCTTTGCCTTTGCACTGCTTGCAACTATGTTACGGGTTTTTTGCATTCGCAATGTTGGTGAATTTGGTCAAGGATTTGGTGCCTGAGAGGTTCGGGAGTTGGGTACCACTACCTATGGCTATGGCCGTGCCTTTCTTGGTGGGGGCTTATTTTACGATCGATATGTGTGTTGGGACTTTGATTGTTTTTGTTTGGAGGAAAATTGATGAGAAAAGGGCTGAGCTGATGGTACCTGCTGTCGCCTCGGGTTTGATATGCGGAGAGGGGCTCTGGATATTGCCTTCATCCATATTGGCCTTGGCCAAGGTACAGCCCCCAATGTGTATGAGATTTTTGCCTACCATTAAGTTTATGTGATTCACAACATTAAGTTTTGGATTTGAATCATAAATTCAGCTGAAATAAAATGTTGGGCCATACTTTAAAGACCAAAGATTCTAGAGGATGCATAAATGTAGGCATTCATGGATGTATTATTTATTAGATGGATGGGGGAAGGATACCGTGGTTCAGTTACAAGAGGCGAGACCTAGGTAGCTGAGGATACAGGCTTCTAATGGCAATCATGCCATCATCAGGTTAAGAATTTTGGGTATAGTAAAAAGAATGACTGGTGTACATGGTATCAACAAAGTGGCCTACGGAAGCTTAGGCCTTTCAGCCATGAAGTAATGCTAGGATTGTCTGAGTCCATGGATCAAGAGTTTTGCATTTTGTATTTTTGGGAATGCTTGTGGAACAAATACAATATTTTGTCAATCTCAACACATTGTAAGGTGAGGCACAACAAGTGGCCTGCCTCATTACCATAAGGTCTAGGGTTTGTTTACAACAAGTGGCCTGCCTCATTACCATAAGGTCTAGGGTTTGTTTAGAACTTTATTTGCTTCAAATGCAATTATACTGGCTCTTTTTATGGTCCAATCTCTCTCTCTCTCTCTGAAGAGAGCAGAACTTGGCTAATTTTACATAAAACGGTACACAGCGTTTTGAGTTTTCTTTTTATTTTATTTTATTTGTCTAGTGAGGCCTTCATTTCATAGATTTATAGAAAAATAAAAAATATTATAGGCAATGATTTTATGCAATCGTTGTATAGTAATATGATACAACAACCTTAAAAAACCATCTTATGGCTATTTGTTTGATCCAAATTTTGAAATATATACTTTTTTCAATATAATGAACAATCATACAATAATAACAATTGAAAACACAATCTAGAAAGTATGTTTTTTAGCTCAATTAACATAAGTTGTTCATTTCGGTGAACTGTTTAGATCTAAGTTTTAGGAGGATTTTTTCATTTCCGATTTTTTTGGATGGTTTTATTATCATTTGAACAATGTTAAAAAAAAAAAAATGATTTTGAGTTTATAAAGGCTAAAATCTTGAAATTCACAAAATAAATGGTCTAGATTCGTTTTTGGAAGTGACTCATTTTGACCAAGGGTTCAAATTGAAATTTGTTTTTAGGGGATTGATTATTGAGATGGAGAGAGTGTGTGTGCAAAATTTGGGGTCATACAAATATTACAGACATGATTTTTTAGAAGTATCATTGCATTATACTATGATACAACCGTTGCATTGGATCATTGTTCAAAAATTATAGAACTGCCAATTTATACTTTCTTGGCATGTCCCCATGCCCCACTATTAAACCCAAGGCAAACTTTATATGCTGCCCCTATATAAAACATATGTACTTCTCCTCATCCAACCATCAAATTTTGAATGGATGTCTGAGATGGCCTCTACACTATTTTATTTACAAAATATTTTGACATCAAATTTTTGGGTGTTTACTTCTCTCTTAAACTCGCAGCGGTAAAAACCTATGTAGAGCAGGTATGACGCATTTTTTGTACTGGACCAGTACTACATTCAACTTGTTCTGATACTTTTTTTTATATCGAAGGGGCTTGTCGACACATTTTTACAATGGACAGACACATTTTTATGTTGGACTAACACATGTTGGGTGAGTCATGTTTTGGAATTCATAGGTTCAAATAACGGAGAAAAGTTGGGGTCAACAATATGGTTAGTACCAAAAGTAATTGAAAAAAGGGTGAGGTTTGTACAAAGTTGCCTCTTTATATGCTAGGAATAAGGTGCATCTATAAATTTTATTTAGATATGTCGTTTCGGTTTTAAAATATCTTCTTATCATCAATTATCAAATTTAAAATTTAAAATATGATGTAAGAAACATTTGAAAATAAACCGTCTAGATAACTTGTAATAAGATGTACTATTTTTTTGGACTAGCAATCTATCTATATATATATATAACTTGTATTAAGATGCACTATTTTTTTTGGACTATTTTTTTTGAAATCCATTTTTTTCTCGTGACCCTGTATCTTGATGTCGAGATGATCAATTTGAGGATATTTGAACATCAAAAAATTGTTTTTTGGTGAAATTTTTGAAATGGACTTAAATTTGATTGTTTAGAGCGAAAGTTTCTATAAACATTTCCCTTAATGTTAAGGTGGAAACACTTTTCCAAGAGTATAAGGTTGCAGACTTATATAAAGGTTTTACCATAAGAGAACTTTTAAAAAAACAGATGCCTATAAATTACAAATTGAGGCCCTCTATAATTTTCGTATATACGAGGGGTAGTCTTTGGAATCTGATCTGCCGAAAAGTTAAACAATGAAAAAGTGAGAGCAATACAGTAATATTTCCATGGAATTGGTTGGCCCACGATTGTTTCAAAATTGAAGGCAATCACAGACCAACAAATAAAAGGAAGGGCCCTGGAAGTCTCTTATCCTTCTCTTTCTCTCTCTTCGCGTCTCTTTCTCTTTCTCTCTCTCACTCTCTTCTGCCCGGTCTGAGACATGGCAACCATCACCCCTGTCACAATGAGCCTGCCCTCCAAATTTGGCAAACCCCTTCAAAATCTTCCCCAAATTGTGTCCAAAATCTTCCCCAAATCGAACTTCACAAAACCCACCTCTCTAACAACAAGATCTTTGGCCAAATTTCTTGAACACCCAATTAACCAGAGAGATCTGGCTCAGAGTTTCAACAATACCATTCAGCATTGCAAGAGAACACCTGTTCCTTTGCTCTCTGTCTCTTTGCCTTTCTTCCTAGTTCCTGAGGTCAGTCTCCTTTACTGCTTACTGGTACTAATGCCGCTTTTCTTGCCATTCATTTGTCTTTTCTCATTCCGCGCCCCCAATTGTGAAAATGTCCATCATTCCCTTTCGAATTTCAAACCATCATCTGAGCATTATCTCAACTATTGAGGTCGGCTGTGAAAAAGAAGTGGCAAAGTTCTACACTGGCTTTAATTAACACAGGCCTCCTTTATTTGGGCTTGGAACTAGCATGATTGGTTTGGGACTGGCCATGGCAAGGTTCCCTTAGAATTTCGAATATCTCTTACTTTTTCAATGACTACTTCTTTGTAGGATGCACTTGCAATCAATGGTGAATTCGGGTTACTCGAAGGTCGAACCGTGTCTCTGGTCCACCCAATTGTGATGGGCTCCCTCTTTGTGTATAGCCTATGGGCTGGTTATTTAGGATGGCAGTGGCGGAGAGTGCGCACCACCCAAAACGAGATCAATGAGCTCAAAAAACAAGTGAAGTCCCCACCACAGGACTCTCAAGGAGCGGCTACAGCAACTGCTACTCTTACTGTTTCTCCTGTTGAAACCAAGATACAGGAACTTACTGAGGTAATAAAGACTTAGCACCATTGGTTTCTTTTTCTTGAGCTACTAAGAGTACCATATTGACTAATCAGTTTTTATTAAATTTGTTGATGAGAAGAATTTTGAGGAGATTTTCAAAAATTGGTTCTCGTAGGGGTGATTTTTGGAACAAATTTTATCTATGATTAATTTGATTGAGTGTTGAAGGACATGAACATCTTTAGCACTAAAATTTTAAGGATTCACGATCTAGGTTAAGATGATCATGAACATGAAAATAAAATAAAATTTATGTATTTAAAATTTATTTTTTTTGAGAAAAAAGTTCTACACCGTATAAGCCTTGTAAGTTTTAAGATGGACGTTGGTAAGTCAGTGGGCTCTCGCACTCACTAACTCATGAACGACTTTTCCATAAAATAAAACGCTGAGGTGATAAATAGTTTATCTCTTGGGTGTTTTTTAATAAATTTCCCATTAATTTTATGAAGGATTGGTATATGGTTGAGTTCAGCTTTCTCGTGGTTTTCGCTAAGAAGTTCTCTAGTCTGCTTGTGTAGTAAGCTCTTGAAGAAAATTATATGTAATGTTAGGTCTTAAGAACCCTCTTAGATGCATAAACAAAAAACCTAGAAAATTGGATCCTATCAGGAATGTGTGCTTATCCAACTAGAAATAAAATAGCTGAGAATATGAGCCAAAACACTAGAAATAAAGCATGAAACACTTCATACAAAGATTTATGTGGTTGACTCCAAAAGGCTACATTCAGTCATGATAAACTGAAATCCATTGTACCAATGAAAGTTACATTAAAGATTTTGAGACATAGAGTTGCCTCTTGAACCCTCCATAAAATCTGTGCAAACTCTTTTAGACCTACTCTCCTGACGGCTATGATCTGCCGGTCTACACATGTTCTTTTCTCTTTCATTTTATATATATAATGTTCGGAATCCACATTGAATAGAAAACTTCTTATAGAAGTTACATATATCTCAAAAACGAATAGATATACCCAAGAGTCCTAATTTTTTTGGACTTCTATTTTCTTTAGAAACTTATCGATATCAATCCCAATCCCACATAATATGGGATTTTCTTAATTGGGTGATTTTGGATATCACCATATCCAACATTCTTATAAAAATTAAACAACCCTTTGTGAAACGCTCAAAAGAATGAGGATATGTGGTTTTGATTTCAATTCTAAGGCTTTTCTTCTGTTCATTGCCTAAATATACATTTATTTCATTTTGAATTATCAGGAGAGGAAGCAATTGTTGAAAGGATCTTACAGAGAGAGGCACTACAATGCAGGATCTATCCTTCTCGGATTCGGAGTATTTGAATCAGTAGGGGGGTGCCTCAACACATGGTTTAGGACTGGGAAGCTTTTCCCAGGTCCCCATTTGTTTGCAGGAGCAGGTGTGTGAGCCCTCTCTCTCTCTCTCATTTTGATTGAGCAGACAAGCCTTAGATGTAAAATTAGGGCAACAAATGCTGACAACCTTATGCACTAGGCGCATCCATACAGTTAATTCCTACAGCAAGTGCAAATCAAGTAATCATAGAGAAGTGGGGTTGGTCGAATTACAGATCAAAATTCCCTTGCTTAAAATTTAAGCAAGGTTGTCTACAATCTGACACTCCTAACATTTTTTTATGATAAATGCTTCACAAGTTGTTACAATCTCATCTTTATAACGTGTCCGTTTATACGAAATTTGGCCCCAAAATTGCTGTCCTAAAATCTGTTAAAAACCAATAAATGGTCGAATCGAACTTCCTTAGTCCATGGATACCGATTAGAACTATCAGTATCGACATTGTCATTGTTTTGCAACAGAACAGACCCTTGACATCAAAATCTGTTTCCAAAAGCTTCCAATCTTTGAATTTTTCATTGCAAATTTCTCAGTTGTTTTGTTTGAGACACCAGTAAAAGATAAGAATAAGACACTTTGTGTTTTGGCAGCAATCACGGTGCTATGGGCAATGGCAGCTGCACTTGTACCTCCAATGCAAAAAGGGAGTGAAACAGCAAGGAACTTACACATTACTCTCAATGCCCTAAATCTCATTCTCTTTGCCTCGCAGATACCCACGGGCATAGATATTGGGTTCAAGGTCCTTGAGTTCACAAATTGGCCATGACTTACCCCACATATCTAAACTGAAAGAGAGGAAACTTTTTGGGGTTCTCATTTTTTTTAATTTTTTGGTGCTGTTCTAAAGTGAAAACCCAACTGCTCAGTTTGTGCTCGGTTGATATAAATTGTAGTGTATATTCATTTTTTTGAACACTCCTATTAATGGGACTCAAATGCTGAGAATTCACACTAATATGACCACTTTTCATATAGAAAATGCCGCTCATGACTCTTTTAAGGGATCAATCTCTCTCTCTCTCTCTCTCTAGTCATTTGTCAGGGTGTGTTTTGTTGGGGTGTGTTTGAATGGTGCATAAGATAGTGCAACATTGTGCAACATTATATGCCAGGCCCACATAAAGATTGGTGCATTGCATCATGTTCTCGGCTCATGTCAATGACAAAGATGGGGCACCTAATTTCTCAAATGGAAACAGACCAAAGAACATATGATGAATTATGCTCATCGAGAAGTGAAAATTAGCGACACCGTCGCAACCTGTTTCTTTCAACGGGTTCCACTGAGTAACCATTATCAATCTCCAGTATTCCATCCATGGCAAAGAAAGAGGAGCTCCCAGTGTCAGACAGTCCTTGTAATCAAGTCAAGCCAGAGCAACTTGCTTTTCAGGGATTATTGGTCATACTTATATAATAGTTTAGAATACACAACCCATAGGTGTATTGGCTTTTACAGGCGTCTTGTATGTTTTCCCATGTCGGGCCTGTGGATTATACCATCACATAGGCAGTACAACATCCGAGACTTGAAAGGGAAAGATTTTCAAAATACAAGAGTATGAATGTCAAGTCGACCTTAATTAGTTGAGATAAGGTTTTGATGATGATAAAAGTTTGTCCAATTGACTTTACAACATAAGTCAACTACCACATATGATAGATCGTACCCTAATAAATTTGATTCGATGGATTGCACCCTAATAAATTTGATTCTTACCAAGTGAAAGTTAAGGATCAAGTGTCCTGTATATTCAGATGGATGTTAAAATCAATCGAGACATCCTCTTTACTACATATCCTCATGGTGTATATAAATATGACCAAAATATCCTCTCACAAAATATGAAAGAGAAAATATCACTTAATGGGTCAAAACTCCTTAAAATTTATTAAGAGGGACAAACATCCCAAAATGTAGGTTATATAATTTTCATTTCATATTGGTACCTCCTCAAAATTATTTGAAAAAATACACGAATTATTCACGTTTAGGGTTAGAAATTGTTAAACAAGTATCGGAGTTTCAATAAAATGTGATCCACCCTGAACAAGCAGAGATACTCTTATTATTTGGCTGGGCCCTCTTAGGTGAGTCAAATTACTACCATATCTCTTCTTGTTCAAGTTACGTTGATTACATATAATTTAGGCATTCTTAAAGATAGTTTTGAGAAGATACTTGATTAAAATGAAAATAAAAATGAACTCTCTCATGTTAATAGGGATGTTTTGATCTCCTAAATGATTTTGTAAAGAGGTTTCGACCTTGTAAATGATATTTTCCCATTACACAATGATATACAAATTTCAACACCCCCAGCCATGAAATAGCATGTTTTCCTCGTAGCTGAAAGTAGCAGTGCCCCATTCGATAAATGTGAAAGGGTTAGAAAATTTGTGATTTTCCAGCCCTTTAAAAAAGGGAGAAGTTTATATAGAGCCGAGGATCTGAACAATCATAGAGCCTACCTCAAAAATTTCACTAGATGAGATTGTTTTGATGTTAAAAAATCCTCAATTGATCATCACGGCATCAAGATGCATGGACATGTGAAAAAAATTGATTTCAAGTTTTGGAAATAGTGTATTTTGTATTACATTTTCTGACTGTCAATTTTCAAGATTTTCAAGTTTTCACATATATATATATATATATATATATATATATATATATATATATATATATTATATTATTAATAATAATAATATATAATAGTTATTAGT
>NW_006499617.1:379647-395952 GCF_000471905.2 Amborella trichopoda | reverse complement strand
TTAAGTAGTAGTATTGTTTATTATATTACTATNTATATATACTATATTATTATTATATATATATATATATATATATATATATATATATATATATATATATATACACTATTTTTGAAGCTTTAAACTTTATAAATAAAGATGAAAATATATTTTAAGGTTGTCACACAGATTTTCAGTATTGAAACCACATTTCTCGACATTATTTAAAAGTAGGCTCTAATTTGATTGTTTAGAGCCTAGGCTCTATATAAACCGTACCCTTTAAAAAATGGGCAGCTTTCAACTTTTTTATTCGGGAGAAAGCTGCCCCAAAAAATTCTTCGTCCTTCTCATCCTCCTGGGGAAGATTAAATAGGCAGTCTTCAACCTTCGCATCGGTGAAGAATGAGGCAAAATTTCCCCTACAACATTAAATAAATGTATGAACTTCTGTTAAAAAGCAAAAAGGTTAAATCATATTTGTAAATTCTGAAGCATACGCATGTTTTCTATGCTTTCGGAACTTTTTATTAAAAATATGAGCCTTCAACCTAGGGCGAGCCTCTCTCTATCTTATAAGCCTTTGTTTTTTTTATTTTTTCCTTTTTTCTCTCAAAGTGTTTACCTCTCTCTCCCTAGACTGTCTCTGTAGGAGCGTTCTCCTCTCTTTCCATTAGATCCTACTCTCTTTTTTCCTCTCCCCTAGAACCTCTTATGATCAATTTGTTGGGTGTGTCGGGCAATTAAGGCCGTCCTTGTAAATGATCTTGCCGTCCTTGTAAATGATCTTATTATGATCAATTTGTTGGGTGTGTGTGGCTATTAAGGCCGTCTTTGTAAATGATCTTATTGATATAGTAGAACATGAACTCAATCAAAACGTAGTTATATGTGGACCATACTAACAAATATCAATGATGTTTGTTGATATCGGATTAAGCTTTACGAGTTAGACCAGTTTGGTTGGGAAAACCCATGTTACATGGACATAAAGAATAAATTGATAAGAGTTATGGTGGGTCATTCTTGATGTGGTCGGAGTATGCCTGTAATAGTGAGCAGATGGACTGTGTGACCATTATGTGTGATGAAGACCTTAAGAGATGGGGCCAAAGCCTTATCCGCGTATCATCACATGTGTGATGAAGACCTTAAGAGATGGGGCCAAAGCCTTATCCGCATACCATCACACAACATGCACAATGATAACCATTTTCGGAAAAGCGAACCACCTTTCAGAGTGAAGCTTGTGCATGTGCGAGAGATAACCCCTATACATCATAGAGCAATTGATTGCATCTAAGTCTAGATGACATTGATTTCGTCTCTAGGGGGTCGTTTGGATACCTGAAAATATATTGTCTGTGAAATATATTATTGGTGTAATACATTACTGCGTAATACATTACATGCAAATGGATTGTTTCTGTTTGGTTAGTATTTAGATACAACATGGTAAATACATTGCAGTTAGATTATGCGATTTAATATGGAATTGTCTACATTTTACTGGACTTAGCAATTTAATATGGAATTGTCTACAAAGAGACCATTTATCTTTTGTATGTACAATCATTTTTGTTCTTTAAATTTCAAAATGGGTGGTTGTACTAGTGTCATTGAATAAATACAAAATTTCAAAAAAAAAATTTACTTCATCATGACTCACCCCAAGCCATCCAATTTAACATCTAATATTTGAGAATGATTGTGACCTCCATCCACAAAAGATAAATGGTCTATATTCCTATTTAATATTGAAATGCATAGATAGCATGACTATACCATGCTTGTCATGCCTCAAAAAATAATAACTTAATTGTGTGAATTAATATTGATCATAAACATAATTAATACTGGTTATAAGCATTGAGTAAACTATTTGAGTCACAACCTTTAAATATTGTTAATTTTAATATTGGTCATAAACATAGTCACAACCTTCAAATATCGTTAGTTTGTAGCTTAAATAGTAAATGGTGATGTATTTTTAAAAAAATTTATTGTGAAATGGTAAAATATTTTAAAAATTAGGTTGGGATATTGGAAGAGGCAAAAAAAAATATAGCTAATATATTGTAATAATTTATCACTTCTTTATTTGTATCTAAACCCTATGCCAAAAAATCCTTTTTTTTTTTTTCCACTTTCTTACAAAATCTTGTGTAATTTATTTCCATTTTTTTACTAATTTATTTCCATTTTCTTACTGTTGAAGTGTACATGGTAAATATCATATTTCCTTGTAATATGTTTCATTGTAATATGTTTATTTCAAGTATTTTGGGACATCTTGTGTAATTTATTTCTATTTTCTTATTGTTGAAGTGTACATGATAAATCTCATATTTCCTTTTTTACTGTAATAGATTTTCAGGTGCCCAAACTGCCCCTAAGGGAGAACCTGAAATCTAGTACTATAACCCCTTACCTATTGGCTAAACTTTAGTGACCCACTAATGAGCCCTGCATGGACTGTGGATCATGGTCAACACTTGGTTTGAAAAAATAAGTGTGGACCGTGATCCACAGTAGAAGGTAAGATGCCCCAGGGTATATTTATTCCTAGACCATATGGATCATTTTTCAATCAAAGTATTTAATTATGTTTGTTTTAATGTTATATGATTTTTAGAATTGTTATTTGAATTTTTCTTAATATCTGGATATTTTACTTATCAAATTTAGATTTGTAAAAATAGAGATATTGATTTTACATTGATTTAATTATTTAAATATGATTTTATGAATGTCTAAAATCATAATATTAGGGCCAATTAGATATATGGGCCCACCATGTCAATTAGGTGGGGCCTATAGAGTGCCACTTAGGGTACATGCCCCACCTTGTGAAGCCTGCTTTGTAAACTCAAGCTCATGGCTCAAGGGAAAAGATCTCCTATGTTTTGGAAAGTTTGTGCTTTGAGGAAGCTTTGAATCAAATTTTGGTATATGTGAGACGGTTTGTGCATAAAATAAAAAAGCACAATATTATCATATAGTATTTTCTTATTTAAATTAATTAATGGGACAATAGTTTAAGAACAAAATGGTTTAAATAGAGAATAATGGTTCTAACACATTCCATATAATCTTGATGGCGTAGTTATAGAATTGATGGCTCATATCTCTTACCCCACAAGTCAACCAAGATCAATGATGCATATTCAATCTCACAAAAAAAAGTAACCCATAAAAACCCTAAAAAACTCTAAAACCCCTTGAAACACTACAAAAAAGGGATGGACCCCATTCAATATTCTCTATACTATATCTATTCTTTCTCTTATAAAAAACTCTCTCTCTCATAAGCCCACATAGGGGGCACACGCCTCTCATAAAAACTCTCCCTTTGATGAACAAAGGGGCACACCCTACTCTTGATCTCTTGGATCTCTCTCTCCTATCTTGTGATGTGAAACTAAGGGTTTAAGGTGTAGTACAGGAGATGATATTTCTCTCAACTAGATTATTAATGGATTCTACCTAAGTTTGAGATTTGATTGAAAGAGTTCTTATAGAGTTCTTATTCCATTGGAGGGTTTTAGCATAAATTTCTTTCCCATTATTGAGATTGAAGGTTGACCATTGATCCCACGCCATCAGAAAATAGTGACTCGATGTAAGATATAAAAAGCCCGGTTGAGATAATCTCCGACACTTTTTTTTGTTTCTTGCATATTTATTTCTTGTGTCTTTTATTATTCCCAAACATAGTTTGTGTCTTTCTTTTTGTTATTGAAAGAGGTTTTATGTGCCATCAAGTTTTGATATCCTAGATTTATTTATTTTATTTTATTTGAAGTTGATTTATTGTAAAAAGACTACTTGTGGGTGATCAAAGCCGTGAAGAAAAAAAAAACAATAGAATAGAATAGTAAAAGAAGAAAAAACAAGAGAATATATATTCCGACTAGATCACACAAGTCCTTTCACAATTTACAAACATATTTCAAAATGATATATTGTACCTTGACGAATATTTGTGGAATCAAACAATGTTTATAAGCACTTCAAAGTGAATTATTAATTTTTTCTAACAAGTTTTGGTAAATTAATCAAGCCATGTAGAATTCAGTAATGTTCATGATCAAATTAAATATGAAGCTGTGTGAAGTGATCAATGTAGGTGAAATTGCACGATTTTTAAGATTAATTTACAATAAGTTGATAGTTTTTGAAACAAACAATTTCCCCACAAACAGTTCCCCACAAATGTGTTTTACAGTTATTTTTACAATCAGTTTACAATAATTTTTAACGTAATACTATTGAATTAGATTCAATAGTAATCAAATAATCGTAAATTTATTCATTCCCCTCTAGGAATTATGTTCCTGAGCTTTGTTGAACATACATTTAACTCCAGACCTTCTTCCTGATAATGAAAAGGGCCAAATGCAGCAGTGTTTGCAACGGTACCTACAGAACACTTGAGCAACCCTGAGCTACACACTGCAGTGGGAAAAAAAAAGAAGAAAGAGGAGAGAATTTCAATACCCAGAATGGGTCTTAATTTGAAAAGGAAGTATTGAATAGATGTGGGAGAGACTTGCAAAGGCCAATTATTACCAGATTTGCCGAATCCCATAAATTTGGGAAGATGCATAACAGGATAAGCAATTGTATCAGTAAATCCATGGATGACAGTGAGTGTGTTTGTGTGAGATACACATGAATAATGGTCACAATTGTGATACACATGGATGACAGGAGTGAATGCATGAGAGAGGCTGAGAGGACAGAGCAAACCAAAACCCATGCAGGTCACAACAATGAGTCTCATGGCGAGGAGGGTGATGGCAGTGAAGTTCCCAGATGAGGTATGCCAGCGTGATGGATGTTCTATAGAGACCCAGAAGAAGAGCCAAGCGAAGTCATTACAATATGCTAGCAATAGTCACACTACTTGTCACGATAAATTTGTTGGGATTGGCTAATCTTCATTTGCTTATGACAGGTGATCCATGGTGGAGAGGTGGGGACGTCAAACATCATGATGTGACTAGGTTATCGCTAACAGAGGGCGAACCAGGATGGAAGACAGATATGGGGCTATATGATTGAAAACTTTATTCCAAGAAAGAGTTCAAATTTGTGATCAACTGATGTATGTCTCGTATCAAATCCTATCGTAACAGAATAACTATTTGAAGTTAAGGCAGCATAGTATGCATTGGACCATGAGTGAACTTCCAATTTTCAAATTCATGATGCTCTGATTTTGACAGGATAGCAAGTTGAATGGTGCATCATGTATGAATTTTGAAAAAGAAAACTATGATTAATTTGAAAAATTTAATCATTATATTTCTCTTACAAGTTTAGTAATAATAGGAGTAGAAACGAGGAAAGAGTCAAAATGAATGGCTAGAAAATACCAAAAAGAATACAATTTCAATATCTTGAGTCGATAATCCAAGAAAATGGAGAGATTGAGGAAGATGTGACACATAAAATTAGAGCTGGGTGAACGAAGTGGAGATTGGCAACTGGACATTTATGTGATCACCGCATACCAATGAAGCTCAATGGCAAGTTCTATAGAACAACTGTGAGACCAGCTTTGCTCTATAGGGTGGAATGTTGGGCAGTAAAAAATAAATGTAGTGAAGATGAAGATGTTGATATGGATAAGTGGCGGGACAAGAATGGATAGAATTCGAAATTAATATATTCAGAAAAATTTAGGTGTGATACCAATCGGTGAAAAGATGAGAGAGAGAAGACTTAGGTGGACTGGCCATGTGTAGCACAGACCTAGTACACCTACTAGGAGGTACGAGTTAGTTCAAGCGGAAGGTTCAAAAAAAGAAAGGAGCTGGCCCAAAAGGACATGATTGAAAGTAGTGAGAAAAAATATAGGGCTTTATGACCTCCCTTTAGATATGACCCTTAATAGAACGGAATGACAAATCAGAATTAATTGGGAAAAGGCTTCGAAGATGATGTGATTTCTTGTAATAAGAACAATAGATGAATCCTATACCATTCCTAGATGAATCATCCACCATCCCATCCTGAACAACAAATGGTGAAGTTGAATCCTAAATATCCACCAAAGTCCGTCAAAGTATGGTTCATTTCCTTTTATCAAAAAATAAAAATAAAATGTATGGTTCATTTCCTGTGTTTCTTGTTAGAGGCAGGCAGTACATGAGCCACCTGTGGATGGTATGCAGTACATAAGACATTTTATGAAGTCTGTTAGAATTACCTATCCCAATTATGATACAAATACAAACATACTGCAAATTAATGCTGAATTCCACAGACAAAAAATGTTAACATCCAATTACCTGTTAGAATTTACCCAATTCTCCAACCCTGAACATGGCGATATGAAAGGAAAAAAGAAAAAACCAAGGGAATAATCCTTGATATCAAGAACACTTTTCATCACAATATTCTAGAATAAGAGGTGAATACGCAACCCTTCATGAGATTGATTCGATGATCATATTCGCAGGCTACATCCATAAGGACTACTTGATTTGAGACAAACTCCATTGACTTCATGTAGAGTGCTTGTCCTAGATGTCTATGGATACAATGCTTTTCTAGTTTATGTTGATGACGTTGTTATTACTAGATACTTCAACTAGATTTTCCAATGAACATAATCAAATGTCAATAGTTTTAAGATAATGAGTTTGCTTCATCCCCTCCAGAGATGTTCATCCTTACCAACACAATATGATTAAGAGCCCTCTCACAGGTAAATCTGGAAAATAAAAAGACATTGGAATCCAGATGTTGATTGTGATGTCTTCTCCATAATACACCTGTATCATAATTGTTACATATTATTAATAATTTAAGAAATTATATGTTTTGCTATTTTGATCACACTTCAAAAGCCTGTACATGGCAAAAGAATAAAAGAGGATTTGCTTGCAACTATCTAAATAAGAGACATAAGCAACAGAAATGCACTTAAAACATGAATCACAATGTGTAACAGCAGGATGTTTGCATAATCAGGACAAGATAGATGGGCAAATCGACTAGTATATGATAACCTTTAAGAAAGAAATATATGGTATTAGGCTTGCATATTTCACTTAGGAGTCACTACTTCTGACACATTCACTTCATAAAAAAAATTGAATAAATTATCAAGCATACAGCATCTAAAACATCATGTTCGGATACCAACTATGGTCCAGTTAGATTATGGCCAAAGCACCAGACATATGCTTACTACTTCAATAAGTGCATGTAATGCATTCAATTGACGAGGTGGTTTATATTCTGTGGAAAAATAAGATATCAAGAGACATTACATGTACCAGAAGTATGGCAGTCAATGTAAAGAACAAAACAAAAGAGTCCCAAAATATAATTGAAGACACATGAAAAACTGTGGTCAACATGACCTCGTAAGAAAGATTACAGAATTTGACTCTATAGCCAAGCTGATCTACCAGTATTTCCAGCAAATCAGTATCAAAGGTTCACCTTTTTTTATTATTCAAATCCACTAAAAAATTGTACTCCCTCAAATGAGAAAGAGATGCATGCTGCTTGTAGTAAAGTAAGGCAGCTAGCCATGGTAAAAGGGCAATATAACAATCCCCAAACAACTGAAGTTAGAGATATAACCAAAATTGGTCTGATTGCCAAGTAATTTAATTCAATAAATTCGATTCCATCTCCTAACATTATAAAAAATTCCATCTCTTAACATTGTCAAAAATAAAACATAAAAAAATCGACTCCATCTCATCTCTACTTTTCAATAACCAGACTCTGCGCATATAGTTGACAATGGACGGATTATGACTACCATAATATTACACCATTCACACCATGTTCTAAGAGTATCAAAAGAAAACAATAATTCACACGCAGTGAATAGTCTTCATAAGAACACAAACATGAAATCTCAAAAATCACTGAATTCTCTCACAAAAATATTTTATTTACGAGAAAATTTATGCTCAAGACACGGCATACTAACTTTATCAACACAAAATGGACTATGCGTCATATTGACAAAAATTGGTTCTGCTGAAACTGATCAGCAGATAAAACATGTAAAAAAATTGACTCATGATAGAGAACCAGAACTTACTGAACTCATGTCTGGGGCTGCACTTAGTCAAAAAAATCCCACAGCCGAAAGCAAACAAAAGGATTATCAATCAGAATCCCACCGCCGAAAGCAAACAAAAGGATTATCAATCAGAATTACTCGTTCGACTTCGAAAAGCACCAAGAAACCTCAATAATTGGAACACCACGTTTCCATTGAACCCATACAAAAAAATCCCACAGCCGAAAGCAAAAGGATTATCAATCAGAATTAGTCGTGGAACTTCCAAAGCCACCAATAAACCCCACAAAAATAACACCACCAACATAGAAAAAGGAAAAAACTATCCCAAAGAATAGTACAATTACACCATAAGAATAAAATCCCTAAAAAAAAGAAAAGGCCTGAAATGAACAGCAAAAGCACAAAGAAGAACAGAAAGAAGAGGATGACAGAAACGTTTCAGTCTAAGAAACCTGTCTTCTGCCAAACTGCGTTTCTCACCCTTCTAAGATCCCTGCCCTTCAAGGTCCTTCCAACCCCTTCGAACACAGAGAAGTTATCCATGTGTGATCTCGCTACTATCTCATGGGGTGGCATCCTCTCCTCATCGAAATCATCGCTCTCTTCCTCGAAAATCCCATGCCTCGATCTCAATCCCTCTCCTCTCTTACCAGACCAAACAGGTACATTTACAGGCGCTGATTGATGGAATTTACCAGAACCAGCACTTGATAAATCATCAGAACCAGACGAACCTTGTCGAATGGGAACAGGAGGAATTGCTCGAGCCGCGAAGCTAGGGTTTAGACCAGCTTGGCGTTGGACTAGGGTTCTATGATCCTCGGATAAAGCAGCAGAGAGGCCAAATCTAGCTGGTTTGAAGCCATGGCGACGATGATAGTTCGATGGGGGAGTTTCAGGGGAGGGTTTTGAGGTGGGTGGCGAGTTCTCAGGGGATTTTCCAGAGGAGTAATCGGTGGACCATATGACCTCGCTTTCGTCAAGCTCAAGAGGAGGGGAAGAGGAAGGGACGCGCAGGGGACCAAGAAAACGACGAGAAGGGGAGTCGTCTTCTTCTGGTTCATCCATGGTGAGGAGGAAAATCAGGGGTTTGGGGTCTTCAGTAAATTGGGTTTCAGGCCATGGGGAACAGAAACCGGAGTTTTAGCGGTGGGAATAGGGCGTTGAAGGTCGAATTAGGGTTTCGAGAGGAGAGATTGAGAGCCTGGTGTTCTAGCTGGTTTTGCTCTCCGGGTAATCAGATTCTTGAGGGGACGGAATTAGGGTTTGGAGGTTTAATGAGGATTTGCAGAGGGAGGGAGGGGATGAGGTCGAGGGGTCATCGCGGCTAGATCTCCCTTTCTCTCTCCTCTCTCCCTCTCACAGTTACATTTCCCAATTGCTCCCTCTCTGATGCTTCCCAATAATTCTCTCTCCTCCCGAATACCTCGCAATTACTCTTCTCGTCTCTCTTCCGGACGCTTCAATCTTCTCTCTCCTATCATCCTCCTCTCTCTCCTCTTTCTCTCTCTAAGATTTCAGTTACCAGATCAGTGGCTCGCTCACTCGCGCTGTTTTGCCAAATCCCCTTCTCCTGCTGCATGTTTCTCTCTCTAAAATGCGCCCTTGGCGCTCATGTTTATGAAATCAGCGTCTCTTTCTCTCTAAAATTCCCCCAATTCTCTCTCTCCTCCGTCTATTTTCTGCGGATTTTTGGCCGCTCGCTTATCGGAGCGGTTCTGGAGAGACATGCGGCGCCAAATAGCTGCGTCAAATGGACGGTCCTGATGGTTGTTGGTCGCACTATACGCCTATTGCTTTGTTTAAATGGACGGTCGTGGCCGGTCTGGTGGGCCCAACATTGCGATTTTTTTTTTTGTTAATTGAGAAAGATAGACCTCACTCACCCGGATTGGTCTTATTATCCCATGCAGGGTTATTTTTGAGGGGTATCGTCGTGGTGGTAGCACCTTTTCATCTCATTGTATTGTATGTTGCAGTTTTATTCCTACTGACACTTACAAAAATTACTAGCTATTTTGAAAAGAGACGTTACGCTATTTACGACTTTTCAAAATACAAAAGTTAATATTACTTTCTTAGTATTTTATTCATCAAGTTAAACAATTACGATAAGTTGTACCCCAAAATTCCATTATAAGACGTATTTTAGGTGTCGAAACTCTTATGATCACCCTAAAATGTATTTTTTGCTTTTATTATGGAATCAAGTATTGCATATCTAGCAAATCTATAAACACTTAAATATTTTGGTAATGGACGGTCTAGATAATGTGTTACAAGATGTATTATTATTATTATTTTAAATTCAAATTTTCTTTCATATTCATGCATATCGAAGTGAAGATGATCAATTGGAGGGTTTTCTAATGACGAAACAACCTGTTCTAATGAATTTTGAGGTGCACCTTACCGGTACAGTATAAGGTTGACACCTTATATAAACTTTTTCCATGTATAACTATCACTAAAAGACAAAGAATATTTTAGTCACCTCCATGCGGGATAAAGTTGGATATTATATAAAGTTGCAACTTTAAACAATTTAATTCAGAGGTAACCCCAAATTTTATTATAACATATAATCTTGGTCTAAACAATTGTGCTCTTACAAAATTTTCAAATTTATCATGACTTTGTGATCAAATTACCTATTAAAATAATTTTTAAAACAAAAAATAATAGTTTCTTTGATAAATATACCCATCACAATCCTTTCTAACATTAACATTTATATTTTGAGGGATTGTTAAACCTAGACAAATCTTTTTAAAAGGAGAAAAGTCTATAGAGTTGAGACTCTAAAAAATCAAATTAGAGCCCACATCAAAAATTTCATTGGAAGAGGTTATTTTGATGCCCAGATACCTTCAAATTGATTATCTCGACATCAAGATATATGGACATGGGAAAAAAATGGATTTCAAGTTTTGGAGATAGTGCATCTTGTAACGTATTTTTGGATCGTCAATTTTCAAGATTTTCAAGTTTTTATAGATGTGCTTGATCTACACTATTTTTGGAACTTTAAATTTTATAATTAGATATGAAAATATATTTTAAAGTTATCACAAACATTTTCAGTATTGAAACCAAATTTCTAAACACTATTTGATGGTGGGCTTTACTTTGATTGTTTAGAGCATAGGCTCTATACAAACCGCACCCTTTTAAATGACTTTAAAAAACCACTGACAATTGCCATTTCCACTTATGTCGTATAAAACTACTAACCATTTCAAAAACGTATCGGGCCACATATTCCTCATTGAATTACATAAAAAAAAAAACATATTTTAAAAAATAATGGGGAAAAATTAAACTTAAATAATAATTTTAAAAAGGTCCCTGAACTTAAGGCCCATATAAACCAATGTGATTCCTTAAAAAACCTAATAGAATTATTTATTTGGGAAAATTTCATACAAGCCCCTAAAATGGACTTTCTGATCAATTTTCCTCCCACCTAACTTTTTCTAACAACTTCCCTCCTAAAAACCATGTTTCCTAGCAAATATCCTTAATACAAAAAGTTCATTTTTTAAAATGAAAATTTTGGTTATGTGGCCTTTCAAGGCTGACCTTAAAGCTAATAATCTTACGTTCAGTGGGAGTTAGAGAGAGACTGAATCTAGGTGCTTGGTGCATTAGGGTTCAGATTCATATACTTCGAATATTTGAGGCATTGAGAGTATACGTTTTGAGAGTGTGAACTCTCGAGGAGGTGTGAGGGTCACCTTCCAGTCAGGACTATATTGATTAGAATATCTCATAGTTGATGCGATAAGCCAGGGCTTGGAGAATCTAATCGATAATAATAGAACTCGAGTATTTAAAAGAGTATTCGCCTTGTATGGAATGGCCGGCTGATAACACATAAGCTCGTATCCCGACATGAGACCGTTCCATGGCATCTGCACCCACAGTCGTATACGAAAGCTACTCTTCTATAGTATTATCCTACTTAGAAGAGCTAGCACACATGTTCTTTGAGAAAACCCCTGTATTTGAGTAGGAACATGTCCCACAGGGGTGTACCAGTAATCAATTTAACCCCGGTGATAAAAAGCTCTAGCTCAATGACTTTGATATGACCAATTATGTGTCTCTGCCATAGACTGTGGAGCATAGGTCCATTGGGTCGGCTTGAGATACTGGTGGAACATCATTCTGGTTAGTTTAAGGGAAAACGCCGACTAATGTTATAAGTCTAGAGATCTCATTTACCTTTGGCCCAAATTAATCTAAAATTGATGAGAACAGATTTTATATTGATGAGAAATTTTGTAATAATGTTGAAAAATCATTTAGAGAATTTTTTAGATTTTTTAAGAATTTTTTTAGATTTTTTTAAACAATAAAAATATGATTTTCAAATTTGTTTGACATAAATACTAAATAAGGACATTCTATGGGGATGCCACATGGTACCCCCACCTCACCACTCGTGGATGAAATCATGCTGACATCACATCCATGTGGGGACCTATTTGTCATTAATTTTTTTGTTGGTATTATGTTATAACATGTTATCTTGTTATTTAAAGTGTTATATATTGTTATGACTTAAGTTTGATTTAAGTCACATGTTTTTTTTTTTCTCATATGTGCTATTTTTGACATGTATGAAGTTATGAGATTTTCATAATTAATTTAATTCATATTATTATCCACATGATTTTGTAGCATGTGGGTATATTTTATGTGGCACCACCTTATGGGCTTGACCCATATGAAACTTTAGAGTTGTTAAAATCCTATTAGTGATGTCATAAGATATTTTATTCACATGTGTGAATGTCTCATATTACCTTTATATCCATGTTCTTGTCTTTTATTGACTCTCATAAATTATTCAAAAATCATGGGTATAAGTGTAAACATGAATTTGGACTTAATATGAAATAAAACATGAAGCTAAAAGCTTTAAGGTAAAATGACTATGAACCTAGGTTTTAAAGAGTGAAGGGTGTCAAAAGCTCATCCATTGGTGATAAGATATGGATGAGTGGCTTGGATAAAAGCCTCTGATGTGCTATTGATCTAAGGCATCAAGGATCAAGATCAAATCTATCTTTATGATCTAAGTATAAAAGTAACTTATGGGATCAATTATAACTATAACTTGAGTATTCATTTAAAAAGAGAAATAGCCTTTGAAAAAAATGTGGTCACCCTTGAGACTATCTTCTTCCTTGGGCTTTCATTTGAAACCCTTCCATGGAGTAGTCTTTTATTTATGTGATCAAGCCCATACTATTGCTTCATTAAGGTATTGACTTTTCTTCTCATATTTTTAATTCCTACCTCATTTCCATTATCAAAGCTTGCTCTAATTCTTAATTTACAGTAGCTTTCTTCATTTTTGATCATGAAAACTTGATATTTGAAGAGAGTCCTAAAGCAATAGTGTAGTCCATACACATAGTATGTGTAGATTAGCTTGCTTACTCCATGATCTTAAGTAGTTTCAACTTGATTTTTTTGATCTTATTTGTCTGAAATTTTTATTGAGAATCTACAACTGATGAGAGGTTTATTTAATCACATTTGAGCATAAGAAATAGTCCCTTGAGTTCTCTTTTTAATGTTGAAAAGTTTGTGTGGTCCCTTATGGACCAATGGTGTAATTTCACCATAACTTCCTTATTTTGTGTAGTATCTCTTTCAAACTTTGAAGGGCTATTTTGATATATGTCTCTCTCATGATTTGATCCCCATTAAGTGAAATAAATGTGATCATTTGCTTCCCATTGGATTGATCTCCTTGAGTTATTATTATCACCCGTGCCTTAGACAATGGAACAAAAGTAAGTCCTCAAAAGGCCCTTTCATGGCTCGGGCATAAGGGGTTCAACCATGGTTTCTCTATGTATGTTTTCATGTTAATTTGATGTATTTACAGTTATTAAATAGATTCATGATTGGTAAATTGAGTATGTTATGTGAATATTGAGATTGTTTTTTATTCTTGCGGTATGAGCTTTAATGCTATGCATTATTATTTATGCAAATTAAAATCTTATTGAATTATTATGATTAAGTGTATGATGTGTATAAGATATTATGATGTATGATGAGGATGAATAATGAAAATGAAATTATCATATAATTTTGATAGAATGAAGAATTGCGAGTGCAAGTCATGCAATATGTTGTAGAAATGTAAAATGTGAATATTTGAATATTATATTCAGTTTAATTGTATTTTTGATTAAGGGATTTGTAAGGACCTGTTAGGGTTGAATTTTATTATTCAAATGTGTATAAACCATGTTTGTAGGCTAGAATATATGTATTATGATTTTGTATTGAGATATTCATGCATTTAAACCCTTGAGTTTTTATATAATGAAATTTTTTTAAAAGATTGCATTGTTAGCCCATTGGTCGTATACCACCAACAGATGGTATCAGAGCAAGGCTCTAATTTAGTCCCTTAGTCCTCCTATATTGTGTATAATTTAATTTTCAAATTGCATAAACACTTGATCATGATTGCCATGATGTATGCGCTTTGAATTTGAGAATTGATAGTGTCATTGGCATGAGAACTGTGAATGAATATTTTTCAGAACTGTTATATATTTTAGAGAGAATAGTAGGGAATTTAATACTTTATATCAGAGAATGATATCTGATTGTATTTTGTATTATTAAGTGTATTTTCATATGAAAAAAATCTCATGACCATATTGTGTATATTTTAGAAGTTATTAATCGTTTATTAAAGTGTGTCAGATCTGAGAAAGACATTTCCAGAAACTTTATACGTTTTTCAATGGGGGTGTTGATCAATCAAAACTTATGGGAATGACTAAGGACTACTTTGTATTTGAGGAATCGAGTCTAGTGTAAATGTACTTTTGGGCTTATAGGAAAATTCCCCACATTTGGAAAGTTATGATCATTTTACTTGAGGGGTGTCATACTGTAATTTCTGCTACACAAAGCAAAAATTGACCTTATAAGAATAATGTTGTTTGACCCACTTCGAGCCATTATTCAATGCTACTTACTAAATGAAAGTTGTTTCATTTTGAGTTTATTTTATCTGAGAATAAGTTTCATGATTAAATAAAGTGTAAATTTAAAGTTACGTCTATTGAATTGGATTGTGTTTATCTTTAAAAATCAGAAAGACATTATTTCATATATCCAATGTGTGAGAAGGGCATGGGTACTTTATATTTTTGTAATATCACTATGAAGTATAAGTTATTGAAAGTTCTTGTGAGTTCTTAAGGTGTTTTAGATCAGTGGGAGAGTTATATAAACGCCACTGAATCGTGAGTGTTAGTTTTAATACCCGATACCCGAGTCTTGGTCTAGATCCGGGCTAGTCCCAGATAGTGTGTGATGAAATTGACAAAAAGACTAAGGCACATGTGGATGGATGAGACAATGATCATAGTTGCAAATGAGATAAATAAAAGGTGAAACCAAATCACAGATCGAAGACAAAGGTATTGAAACATTATGACTTGGTCACTTTAAAACCATGAGGTACGACTTCTTTGTACTTATGAGCATGATTTTAATGTATTGAGAATTCATTTTTTAAGGAACAACCATTTTGGTTTTATGATATCATGTGAGTAATTATTTGTATAATATCTTGGTGTATTATATGAGTTTACTAAGTGGAAGGCTTGGACTTGTCACATAAGTTATAAACTTGAATTAGGCCGATACTTACATATTGAGATTTTGAATGCTTGTATTCACTCTTATATAAGCTTAAAACATATGGAATACGCTTAACTAATTTGATTCTAGATATATGATCTATTATTCGAATTACCGATCTTATGAATATGACTAATTCAGGATATATGACATGTGTAAGAATTATACTTGTGATTGCTTGAGAATTATTAGATATGAGAAATGTTTATTATTTGTGAGTTGCTTTATGATTTGAGAACTCATAAGATGTATCATGAATATGACATTGATTAATCTTTATGGTGCCTCAAGCTACATAAGACAAATGGTAGGAAGAATTTTAGCTCTCTTGATTAGATTATCTATGGTGAGAATCTTATATTGGGCAGCCAATAACACAAATACTTGGACTTTGTGGGGAATCAATATACTTCAAAATTTAAGCAACTTGCAGTCGGTACACTGATTTAACTGTGAATAGCCCATCACTCTCAATCTCATCTTCCATACTTAGTGGGATATATATATATATATATATATATATATATATATATAATAATATAATACTACTACTCGTACTAGTAAGTCGTCTAGTA
>NW_006499617.1:363143-379627 GCF_000471905.2 Amborella trichopoda | reverse complement strand
TACGTACGTACGTACGGTACGTACTACGTATTTAACTTACGTACGTAATACGTACCGACTACTACTACTCTATACTCTATCTCACTATACTAGTAGTATATATATATATATATATATATATATATATATATATAAATATATAATCCTACTCCTCTAATAAGTTGCTCAGTCGAGAGTATAACCCATCGTGCAGCCTATTATAAGGAAACTTCAAATTCTACACTACTTAATTTCCTCTAAACTCAAAGATCTCAATGGTGCAAATAAAATTGCGGTTGTTTTAATTTTTTATTTTATTATTCTTTTGTTTATTTTTCTTAAGAATAGGAAGAGAGATATGATATGTTATAGTAGGAGGAGGGAAATTTTTTTACGTAACTTTGTGTTAAGTGGGAGGAGGTTCGTGAATTGTTAAGAGAATTTTGGGAATTAGATATGAACTAATATTTGAAAGATAATCTTGGAAGGAAATTTAGTTAGGTTTAAATAGATATGGATTTCGATATGAGAAAGAGAATAGATTTAAATATGGGGAAGATCAACTTTGATAAAGATTGAGAAATAAGGATGGTACGTGGGAGAGAGGTGAGAGAAAAATAGGGATGGTATGTAGGAGAGAGGAAAAGTGAGAGAGAAAATCAGGCGGAAAGAGAAAAATAGGAAAAAGTACGTATCAGAGATATAATTATCTTTGTTGGTTTTTTTTCTTCTAAAGTTTATTTAAAGGGAGATGTCTCTTCTTTGTAAAAATCAGTGCATGATTAGAGAATGAAAATTGAGCAAATTGATATTGTTAAGATCTTTTTTGGGGTAGATTCCCTTGCAGACCTCAAGAGAAGGTATATTCTCTCGTTGGGGGTAGATTCCTTTGAAGACTTTGAGAGATGGTATAATCTCTCACTTTTATTTTATTTTTTATTATAATTATTTTTTTCCTCCCTGGATCAGTTGGTATCAGAGCATTGAGATCCCTGATCTAGTTATGGAGCTTTTCGATTAAAGATTTGATAGACTCAAAGAAGACCTAATAGAGCGTATTAAATAAGTAGTAGAGCAATGTTTACGCTATCGGAACAAGAGAAACATGAATATAAAGATACAAAAGAGGACGTCGATAACCCCAATGTACAAGAAATTTAAAAATAAATTATAAAAAGAAGATATGTGTGATGTAGTATTAGAAATCCAACCAAGTTAGTCTAAAGGAGAAATCAAGATTGAGCCCGATATCACTATATTGAATCGACTTAATGAAGAAAAAGTGCCGAGGCGCATGGTGGGACCACATTACTAACTTTCAAGAAGGCCTCTAAAATATTTGAGTTCTATAAGCTCGAGGTCGAACTTCTCCCAACCCGGAGATAATGATGCAAATAAAATTGGGGTTTTTTACATTTTAATTTAATATTATTTTATTTATTTTCTTTAAGAATAAGAAGATAAACAGGATAAGTTAAAGTAAAGGAGAAAAATTTTGGTACGTAACTTTGTGTTAAGTAAGAGGAGGTGTATGAGTTGTTAAGAGAATTTTGAAGATTAAATAGGAACTAATTTTAGAAAGCTAATCTTAGTAGGAGATTTAGTTAGATTGAAATAGAGATAGATTTAGATGGCAGAAAAATAAGAGATTTAGATATGAGGAAGATCAACCATGATAAAGATTGAAAATTAGGGATGGTATGTAGGAGAGATGTAAGGGAGAAATACAGATGGTACTTGGGAGAGAGAAAATAGGTAGGAGAAAGTGAATAGGGAGGAGTGATACAATAGAGAAAAGTATGTAAAAGAGAGGGAATTATCTTTGTGGTTTTTTTCTTCTAAAGTTGATTTAAAGGGAGATGTTCTTTTTTTGTTAAGATCAGAGAATGATCTGGGAATGAAAATTGAGTAAATTGATCTTGTGAAAAGATCGTTTTTGAGCTGGATTCCCTTGCAGGTCCTGAGAAAGGGTATATTCTCTTGTTGAGGGTGGATTCCTTTGCAGACCTTGAGAGATGGTAGAATCTCTCACCCTTTGTTTTATTTTTTATTATACTGATTTTTTTCTCCCTGCATCACTCAACCACCTTATTGTTTGGGTGAGTCACCTTATCAAAGACATCTGAGTAAACAAATTTTAGTGGCCTATCTCCAAGCGACTTATGAAGCCAAAAGGATACTTGGTTACTATTACCTAGACACCACCATAAACACCGCTCAAGCAAAGGCTTGCAAAGGATGATAAACTTCTAAAAAATAAATCTATTTGCATTGTCTCTGTCGCTTACTAAGTACATAGCTGTTTCTAAAGGCAATATTTAGCCGATAAAACTTGATACAATAGTTGGTCTTTAAAATGAAAAGTCCACCACCACCACTTGTAAAGAATGGCCTGATTGACAAGCCTGATATTTTTAATCCTCAGACCTCCCTTCACTCTTGGGAGTACAAACCCAATCCCACCTTAAGATATGGAACTTCCTAGCTCCTCGTAAGAGCCCGACAAAGAGTTTTGCATCATCCTCCTAAATTTTTAGCAATTGAACTTGTCATATGAATTAGAGGCATCTAACATATAAGGAGCTTTGCCAAACACAATCTTAACAAAATAACTCTCACGTCGAAATACAAGTATTTAGACTTCCAAAGATCCAGTTTAAACAATGCTCTTTGCACTAATTTATCCCACACCGCAACAATTAATTTGACATTTGAGACTGACATGCTCAAATAGGTTATAGGAAACATATCAACCTTACACCTCATAAAGTCCACTAAGTCCTTCACAAGAGACTCATTACAGTTGTTACCAATCAATGAAGTTTTTTCAAAATTAATTTTAAGCCCCAAAGCTACGCACAATATCTCACGAACTTAACAATATTACTAACTTGAAACAGATCAGCCTCACAGAAAATAAGTGTGTCATTTACATATTGGAGGTGAGATACACATGGCTCTCCAATGACAACTTTGAAGCTCGAGAAGTTACCCCTACATTCCACATTTCGAACCAAAACACTGAAGCATTTGGCATATAGGGTAAACATAAAAGGCGACAGAGGATCACCTTGACGTAAACCCCTAGAGGCTTTGAAAAAGCCTCTAGGGCTAACATTGATCAGAATACAAAAATGGGGTGAAGAAAGGTTTCCAAAAATCTAATTTCTCCATTTTCTCCAAAACTCATTCTTTACCACATTCCACTATATCATAAGCCATATCCAATTTAATGACCATCCCTGACTTAGCTTAAAATTATTGAATGGATACATTCTTGAGCCACCAAACCGCTATCGGTAATTAAACGATATTGCATAACACATATTCGGGATTAGATATAAGTATTGACAACACTACCTTTAGCCTTTCGACTAAAATTTCAGCCACAAATTTGTAGAGCCTAGCGAGCAGGCTAATGTGTATGATATTTGATAAACCAACTACAACTAATTTATTGGGAATTAAAGCGATATCCATGGAATTTACTCCCTTCAAGAGTTCCCCTCTTAACAAAAGATAAGAATGATTATGACCTCCATGTACAAAAGATAAATGGTATCTTTGTAGACAATCTCTTTATATATAACCTTGACTTCTTTGTTTCAAGTAGCTAATGTAAGACTTAAATCCTCCACTACTCTATTTAGACCGTAATTAGTAAGTCGCCGTTAAAAAAAACGACTTTTTCTAAAATGCGCCGTTTTGTTGTGACACGTTTTAAATTGCATTATTTTGAAAATATCGAGAAAAACACACATTATATTGGTGAAAATGTTAAAAACATGTTTTAATGATTTTTTCAAAAACAACGGTTAAAAAAAATTCCCATTTATTGCATCCAAATTCAATTTTTTTTGGAAAGTTGTATATACCTTTATTCTTTCTACTCCAAAGAAAACTGTTTTTAAAAAAAGGTTCTATTTTTGTACATCCATTTTTAAAATATTAGAACTTGCCTTCTTTATCCCTTTTATTTTGAATTTCTTTCTATTTTGAATGTTTTTGGATAAAAACATTCTAAGAAAGTTTGAAATCCAATTCAAAATTTTCAACTTTCTCTCTTTATCCTCAATTACAAAATTTTGGAATGTGCCTTCTCTATGCCTTTGATATTTAATTTTTTTTGGGATAAAAACAATCATACCAACTTTCAAATCTAGCTTAATTTCTTTTAACTCTCTATTTCATCACCTCTAAACATTGTACTCACCAAAAAAAATTAAAAAATTCAACACCTATTTTTCAAAAAAAATACTTTCCTTAGCAAAAAATTTGTCTATCTGAAAAATAAAAACAAGATCATCACAAAGCAGATAATGATGGGAAAAAAATTCTACTTTTCTTGTCTTATAAAGTTACCTGATGTAAAGAAAAAACTACTTTTATTGGCTTATACATTACTTGATTTTCTTATGATCATTTTATCCTAAATTTAAAGTTTTTATCTAGTAAGAATTCACCTTTTTATTAATTCTGATGATATACCAAGCCTAACATTTTTTAATGTTGCCTTTTATGTATTTAAATTTGGATCAAGTGACCTTGTTATGCTTTATGATTTCTTTTTGAGCCTTACTGTGTATTTAATATGGGATCATGGGATGAGAATTCTAAATTAATTGACTTTATTATATAACAGTTCTAAATTTTATAATTTTAAATATCCGATTTTCTCAATCTGACTTTTTTTTTTATCCTGATTTGATATATTCATGATGCTTTCATTTACAATACTTTTCCCAATCTGAACTTTTTGTCCCAATTTTTGCATCTGACTTTTTGACCCAAAGTCGATTTAATTCCAATTTTGTTGGGAGCAGATATATTGTTTTTCCGCGACTTGCTAACTATGATATAGACTACGACAAAGCATAATTTTCTTTTAGAATAAGCCGCAGTACAATTTAAAACAAAAATAATCACATTGTTTTATGGAAATGTATAGAATATGGCTATTTATTTTTGGTACAAGAAAATCTTAATCATCACCGATCATTAGATGTGACACCGGGCGGTTCAAGATATGTCATTCACTTTAAGCTATCAAATTTTTTATCCGATGGCTAAAGTGGTTGTGACCTTCGTATATCAAAAGTGAATGGTATTATAGTACACAATCGTTTGTTTTACTATCGATCTATAAGTCTCTCTCCCCTTATATTTGTCTCTAAGTGTTTTTGTCACCCATGTGCAGAGAAAGAGAGATAGAAGCAGGTGAAGGTGGTGAGTTCAAGGAGTATTTTTATCACCCATGTGGAGAGAGAGAGAGAAAGAGAGAGAGAGAGAAGCTGGTGAGTTCAAAGAAATAATCAAGCTGGTGAGTTCAAGGAATAGTCTATAGTTGAATGGTAATAAATGTAGTACCTAGTGGTTCCATCATCAGGGAACTCCAAGGGAAAACGGCATATGGCAGTTATTGGGATGCAGGGTTCAAGTGTTACCAATCAAATATTTGGGTATATGGCTATATCTAATTTCAAATTTTTGAGATCTTTGTAGAACCCAATTATTCAACCCTTTTCCTATAAAGTGAATTTATAGAAGGTGAACTCTCTCTCTTTGGGGGGGACAAATTACTTCGAGTAAATTTACTTTAATGAACTTGTCCTTTAATTTAATATCTTTATTTTTTGCTTAATGAGGGGAAAGCAAATCAGCACGCTTGATGAAACCGTTCATTTGAGGAGGTGATACTAGCAAGAGAAAATACCATCTTGTTAGTTGAGATAAGGTGTGCCTGCCAATCAAAGATGTTGGCTTAGGTGTTAGCAGATTGGCTCTTATGTATAAAACTCTTTTAACTAAATGGTGGTGGCGAAGCACACAAGGCGAGATACATCTATGGAGGAAGTGTTATCTGCTTAGTATGGTTTTGATAGAGATATTTTGCTTATTGGGCATGATAAGCAAGGTAGGGGTGTTTTTTGTATTTGAACAAGAGAAGATTAATGAAGGAATGTCAATCACAAGCTTTAACCCAGAAGACTATCAAAGAAATGTCGATCTCATAAATGAAACTGATGAAAGTATCCACTTATAGTATCTATCCAAAAAATTTACACAGAGAAAGTGATGATTTAAAGCTCGAGAATTTACAGAGATGAATTTGAGAGCGATGACATCTCTTATAGCTAGTAAAGGAAATGAAGCAAGCAAATTAGTTGCTTTGATTAAATTAAACTTCAGAAATCAAAGAGAAATGCAGAAATTCCATCAAAAATCACATGCAATTAGAAAGTGGGTGATCAATTCAATGTATATGTATTCTTCTATTGTAAACAAGCACAATATATGCTCAAGAGAAAAGCATTAGTTATGAAGTTTCCATTGAAATATCTTCAAAGCCAGACTGAAGGAATCTCAAGGACAAAAAAAATGTCAATCATCTACTATAAACCAGAGCTGATGTTATAAAACTCTAATAAGGAGAGCGTGAAACTTCATTACCTCAAGCTAAGGTACAAAATTGAACTTCTCTTGGTTAATGCAATGTCAAAGATTCAATTGAAAGTTGCAACTGCCAAAGCAGCTCTACAAGATCCCAAAATAAAAAAAAAATTGAAAACGTGTAAAATGAAAAGAGATTCATATAGGATAAGTAGAATTAAGCGTGAGAGGAAATCTGAAAAATGTTAAAGTTTCAATAGCAGATGAAGATGAACAATCAACATATGAATGTACTAGAGTAAATCGAAACAATGACAAAGCTATAAAAAATTGAACAAAGTAATGAGAAATGAAGTATAAAAAAACACTTAAAAGCCTATAGTGGACCTTTCAAAGGGAAGCCTAGATGTAGAGAGCTTAGTTCTTGGACTTCATCTTCACACTGAAATTCATACAGAACTCTGCTATCTTTCAGACTCCATCACTATAATCATCATAATTAGAGCCTTATCCCAACTATTTAGGGTTCGCTACATGAATCTTGTTCCACCATTCTGCTCTACCAAGTACCATACCTCAATAAGACTATGAGTCTATATATTTTTCTCACTACTTCCATACATGTCCATTTGGGCAGTTCCCTTGCCTTTTTAGAGACTTCTATTTGAATCAAATCATATACCACAACTTTATAGATCTTTCAAGCGACCATTTAGAGGGAGAAAATCTTGAAGAATTGTCGAGCTTGTTGGGGTTGGTCTCTTTGAATTTGTCGAGAAACCATTTAAGCATAGTCGTTTTGAAGAAGATAGCGAAGTTGTAGCAATTAGAGCCACTAAACCTTTCAAACAATCAACTCCCTTGAGTCAATCCTACAAGCATTTCATCTATGTTTTTTTTAAGTGTTTAAAACTTATCTAACAATAATTTTTCAGGGATAATCCCCATAGGAGGCCAAATTGATGCGTTTGATGCATCAGTATTCTCCGGGAACCCATACTTATGTCTACCTCCTCCTCTCCAAGGCTCCAAGGGTAAAAAACAAACATCTTTCCTTTGTTGATTATATTGAAAGGAGCAGAAACATATTTGAATTCCCATGGTTTCATATGAACAAGAGTAGGATTTGAGGGATACATTGTTATGCTATTCATTTTGAGGCATTGGAGTAATGCATATTTTTGTTATATGGATAAAATAGTGATTGTTTTGTTGCAATTTCACAATTGAAAATAGACAAGGTGTAATCCAAAAAGTACATTAGAAAAATGGAGTGCATGTTATGTTATTGCGAATCATTTGAGCTGAAAGTTTCCTCTTTTTTTTTTTTAGCAATGTTACTTAATTTATTAATATGAGACACAAGTAGCAAAGGCAAAGATAAACCACTCTTAGCAAGTGCGTCTGCCAAATAATTAGTCTCCTTATAAACATGATGAGAAGAGATAGTGAGGGACTCTACCATTTTAAGAATATGACGCCACACCGATTTTAGCTACCATGACACCTTTTGTTCCTTATTGCACCATCTAATGACATTCAAGAAGTAACCATCAACAGCACAACAGGTACCCACATGTCTACTTTTGAAAAGCCTAAAACTATAGAAGAGCGCAAGAATTTTGGTATGGTTAGCAGTAGCCACACCAATGGGACAAGAATAGTTAAAGAGTATAACTCCATTTCAATCTCTTACTACCCCTCCAATTCCTGCTGCATCAGGATTCCAAAGATAACTCCCATCAAACTTTAATTCACAACTACCTTGTAAAAGCGGAATCCAAATACTTCTCGGCTAACATTTGACAATGCCCAAATGAAGTAAAATTTGAAGATTAAGCATAACATCCACCTCCGAAATACCTCATCATTATTTTGTTACTGATAACCAATACCACAACGAATGCATGATATTGTTGAGGATTCTATCGAAAGATAAAGTATCCTAATAGAACGTTCTCCTATTCCGCTCTTTCCAGAATTCCCACATATTCACTCCTGTTGCGACTTTCCAGATCACGCTGCCGATATGAGGTACATGCGAGAAAGCCAAATGCGTAACAATTCCCAAAACACAATGTGGCATGACCACTCTCACCCCTAACTGCAAGAAGAACCAACACCAGATCCTAGAGACAAACAGACAATGCATAAATATCTGAGAACCAAATTCACCATCTTTCTTACACATAAGACAAACGTTAGGAAGAATTTTACAACTCTTGATTAGATTTTATATGGTGAGAATTTTATATTGGGCAACCAACAACACAAATACAGGGACTTTGTGGGGAACTAGCCACTTTCAAATTTGAGCAACATGTGGTAAAGACCAGTGCCATCTATCATGAAATAGCAATCGGTATACTGATTTAACCATGAATATCCCATCACTCTTAATCTCCCTCACGATCTCATCTTCCATACTCAGTGGGATATATATATGATTCAACTACTCTAATAAGTTGCTTAGTTGAGAGTATAACATATCGTGCAGTCTGTTTTAAGGAAACTTCAAATTCCACACTACCTAATTTCCTCCAAAGTTAAAGATCTCAATGATGCAAATAAAATTTGGGATGTTTTAATGTTTTATTTTAATATTCTTTTATTTATTTTCCTTAAGAATAGGAAGACCGATAGGATAAGTTAAAGTGGGAGGAGGGAAATTTTGGTGCGTGACTTTGTGATAAGTGGGAGGAGGTGCATGAGTTGTTAAGAGAATTTTCGGGATTAGATATGAACCAGTATTATAAAAGTAATCTAAGTAGGAGATTTAGTTAGATTTAAATAGATATGAATTTAGATAAGAGAAAGATAATGGATTTAGATATGGGGAAGATCAACTGTGATAAAGATTGAGAATTAGGGATCGTACATGGGAGAGAGGTGAGCGAGAAATAAGGATGGTACGTGGGAGAGAGAAAAAGTGAGAGAGAAAATTGGACGAAGAAATAAAATAGAGAAATATATGTAGAAGAGAGAGAATTATCTTTGTGGGTTTTTTTCTTCTAAATTTTATTTAAAGGAAGATGTCTATTTTTTGTAAAGATCAGATAATGATCAAATAGTGATAATTGAGTAAATTGATCTTGCGAAAATGTCGTTTTTAGGGTGGATTACTTTGCAGACCCAGAGAGAGGGTATAATCTCGAACCCTTTATTTTATTTTTTATTATAATTCTTTTTTTTCTCATTGCATCAGTTGGTGTCAGAGCCTTAAGATCCCTAATCTAGTTATGAAGAGTTTCGATCAATGATTTGACAGACTCAAAGAAGACTTAGTAGAGCATATTAACAAAGTAGTAAAACAATGTTTAGTAGATCTATTTCATAAATTGCAATCGGTACAAGAGGAACAAGAATATGAAGATACAAAAGACGACGATGATAACCCCAATGTGCAATAAATTTTGAAAATCAATTATGAAGACGTGTGTGATACAATATTAGTAATCCAACCAAGAGAATCTGAAGGAGAAGTCAATATTGAACCCGATATCACTGTGTTGAATTTGTTAAATGAAGAAATTGAATAAAAAGTGCCAAGGCGCATAGTGAGACTACATCACCAACTTTTGAGAAAGCCTCTTAAATATTTGAGTTCTATAAGCTCGAGGGTGGGCTTATCTCAACCCGGTGAGAATGATGCAAATAAAATTGGGGTTGTTTTAATTATTATTATTATTATTATTATTATTATTATTATTTTAAGAATAGGAAGAGAGATAATAAGTTAAAATAGGAGGAAGAAACTTTTGGTGCATGAGTTGTTCAGAGAATTTTGAGGATTAGATATGAACTAATTTTGAAAAAGTAATCTTGGTAGGGGAATTAATTAGATTTAAATAGAGATGGATTTAGATAGGAGAAAAATAAGGGATTTAGCTATGGACAAGATCAATCATGGTCAAGATTGAGAAATAAAGATGGTATGTGGGAGAGAGGTGATAGAGAAATATGGATGGAACTTTGGAGAGAGAAAATAGGGATGAGAGAGAGAGTGGATAGGGAGGAGTGATAAACTAGGGAAATACGTAGCGTAAAATAGAGCAATAATTATCTTTTTGCGTTTTTTTCTTCTAAAGTTTATTTAAAGGAAAATGTCCATTCTTTGTAAAGATCAAAGGATGATTCGAGAATGGGAATTAAGTAAATTGACATAGTGAAAAGATCATTGTTGGAGTGGATTTCCTTGCAGAACCTGAGAGGGTATATTCTCTCGTTGGGGATGGATTCCCTTGCAGACCCTGAGAGAGGGTATAATCTCTCCCCCTTTGTTTTATTTCTTATTATACTTATTTTTTTTTTCCCTGCATCACTCAGCCACCTTAGTATTTGGAAGAGTCACCTTTAAACAAATTTTAGTGG
Source organism: Amborella trichopoda (assembly GCF_000471905.2). The sequence continues at coordinate 368,887 of NW_006499617.1, read as the reverse complement.
CATATCCAAGCGAGTTATGATGCCAAAAGGATACTTGGTTGCTACTACCTAGACGCCACTGTAAATACAGCTCAAGCAAAGGCTTGCAAAGGAAGATAGGCTTCCAAAAAATAGATCTATTCGCATTATCTCCGCCACTTACTAAGCACATACATGTTTCTCAAGACCATATTTAGCCGATAAAATTTGAAACCACAGTTGGTCTTTAAAATGAAAAGTCCGCCACCACCACTTGTAAAGAAGGACCTGATTGACAAGCCTGATATTTCTAATCCCCATACATCCCTTCACTCTTCGGAGTACAAACCTTATCCCACCTCAAGATATAGAACTTTCTAGCTTCCTCATAAGAGCCCCACAAGAAGTTCCATATCATCCTCCTAATTTTTTAGCAACTGAACTTGGCATTTGAATTAGAGACATCTAATAGATAGGGAGAATTGCCAAACACGATCTTAACATAGTAACTCTCATGTCGAAAGACAAATATTTAGGCTTCCCAAGATCCAGTTTAAACAATACTCTTGGCATCTCTTTATCCCACACCGCAACGGTTAATCTGATATTTGAGATTGGCATACACCTCATAGAGTCCGCTAAGTCATTCACAAGAGACTCATTTCAGTTGTTACCTATCAGTGAAGTTTTCTCAAAATTAACTTTAAGCCCCAGAGCTACTTTACAATATTTTAGGAACTTAGCAAATATTACAAACATGAAACATATTAGCCTCATAGAAAATAAGTCTGTCATTTTGCGTATTGGAGGTGAGATACACACGGACCTCCAATGCAACTTTGAAGCCCGATAAGTTACCCCCACTTCCACATTTTGATCCAAAAGGCTAAAGTATTCAGCATATAGGGTTAATAGAAAAGGCGACAAAGGATCACCTTGATGTAAACCCCTTGAGGTTTTGAAAAAACATTTAGAACTATCATTGATCATAATGAAAACATGGGTTGAAAAAAGCATCCAAAAATCCAATTTCTTCATTTGTCTCAAAAACTCATTCTTCACCATATTCCACTTTGTCAAAGGCTTTCTCCATATCTAATTTAATGACCACCCTTGACATTTAGCTCAAAATTCTAGAATGGATACATTTCGGAGCCACCAAAACGCTATTTGTAATTAAACGATATTGCATAAACACATATTGAGGATCTGATATAATCATTGGCAGCTCCACCTTTAGCCTTTTAGCTAAAATATTAGCCACAATTTTGTAAAGCCTAGTTAGAAGGCTAATATATCTGATATCTGATATACCAACTATAGCTGATTTCTTGAAAATTAAAGCGATATCCGTGGAATTTACTGCCTGAAAGAGTTCCCTCTTAACAAAAAGCATCTAACCATTTGCAACAATTATGTATTAATCATGCTCCAATATTTCTGGAAAAAGTATAATGGGAAACCATCAGGTCCAGGTGCCTTATGACCCGAAAAGCGAGAAGATGACCTTCTTAAGTTCCTGCAATATGACATCAATTTCCACTTGGTGCACTATTTCAGGCGATAGAGCTTTCAATGGTACGCGATCCATCCTAGAAGCGAACTTAACTTCAGAAGTGAAAGCCTTATTGACATGATTTACAAGAGCATTTTCTATACATCTTCAGCTACACCTGAGATAACAATACCCAGATGTCATTAGTCGTCTATTCAATGACACTCTTTTAACCACCCCATTTTGAATTTTAAGGGACAAAAATGATTGTGATCTCCATGTATAAAAAATAAATTATTTCTTTGTAGACAATCTCTTTATATATAACCTTGACTTCTTTATTCCAAGTAGCTAATGGAAGGCTTACATCCTCCACTACTCTATCTAGACTGTAATTAGCAAGTCATCGTTAAAAAAGTAACTTTTTCTACAAAGTGTCGTTTTGTTGTAATACATTTTAAACTGCATTATTTTGAAAATATAGGGAAAAAAACACATTATTTTGGTGAAAATGTTAAAAGCACGTCTTAATGAATTTTTCAAAAACAACGGTTAAAAAAAACTTCCCATTTATTGCATCCAAATTCAATATTTTTTTGGAAAGTTGTATACATTTATTCTTTTACTCCAAAGAAAACCATTTTTAAAAAGGTTCTATTTTTGTGCATCCAATTTTTAAATTTTAGAACTTGCCATCTTTATCCCTTTTATTTTCAATTTTTTTCTATTTTGAATGTTTTTGGATAAAAACGTTTTAAGAAAGTTTGAAATTCAATTCAAAATTTTCAAATTTCTATATTTATCCTTAATTCCAAAATATTAGAGGGTTTTCCGACATTTTTTTTTGATGGAAATTCATAACTTTATTAATCAACGATTAAAAAAAATTCAAAATCTGAGACGACAGTCTCAATTAAAGAAGTTCATCCTTTGGTAAGGAAGTCTGCTAAAACATTGGCCTCATGGAAGACATGCACGAAGGAGAAAAGGAAACGTCTAGACATATCCCAAATTTGTAACAAGATGGACCGAAGTTCCTAAGGTGGTTTTTCTTCCTTATTACACCACTTTATGACATTCAAAGAATCACGTTCCACCACACAATAAGACCCTAAATTTCTTGCCACAAAGAATTTTAAACCATAGAAGAGAGCCAATGATTCTACACCATTTGCAGTTTCGTCTCCCATTGGGTCTGCATAATAAAAGACAACAGATCCATTCCAATCCCTCACCACTCTTCCAAAGCCAGCAGGACCTAGATTTCCTAAAGAGCTCCCATCAAAATTAAGTTAAAAAACCCCAATTGTAGGGGGTATCCATCTCCCTTAAGGCCTATACTTAAAAGATCTTAAATAGAAAAGATTTGTTAAATTTCTCCTACCATCCACTTTAAGAATATCTTTCCCCTCTTTTGTGATTGAACATGAAAGCCAAATGGAAAAATTTTCTCGAAAATACTTTCTATAGGCAAACATATCCGTTCAAACACTCTTCTATTTCTCTCTTTCCAAACTTCCCAAAGAATCAACCCTCTTGCAATTTGCTAAATTACCACACCAGTTTTCCAACATTAAAACAACCTTTCTGATAGATTTTTTAGGTGCATATATAATTCTACATTATAAGGTCGCAACCTTATATAAATTTTTTCTTTTATTTAATATCTTTATTTCTCGCTTAATGAGGGGAAAGCAACTCAGCACGCTTTATGAAACCGTTCCTTTGGGGAGGTGATGCTAGCAAGAGGAAATACCATATTGTTAGTTGGGATAAGGTGTGCCTGCCAATCAAAGATGTTGATTTGGATGTTAGAAGATTGGCTCTCATGTATAGAATTCTCTTAACTAAATGGTGCTGACGAAACACACAAGGCAAGATACAGCCATGTAAGAAGTGTTATCTGCTAAGTATGGTTTTGATGGAGATATTTTGCTCATTGGGCATGGTACGCAAGGCAGGGTGATAGAGATATTTTGTTCATTGGGCATGGTACGCAAGGTAGGTGTGTTCCTATATTTGAAGAGTGATTGGACAACAATCAAACAAGCGATTTGTGGGGAACACCAGATGGGTGGTGGAAAAGTTGATAAAACGTGGTTTTGGAAACCATAAATGGATGGGTGAAGTAGCATTGAGATTTCATGTTCCTCATCTATATATAATTTCAAAGAATAAGATGGATAAAGTGGAGGATTTGGTTTCGGGGACAGGCATAAAACTAGTTGGAGCATAAAGTGCAATCACAATAGAGTGCTCGATGTAATTATTTATCAATTCACTTTGTTATTAAGTGCACTTAAAGGAGATTTATATTTCCCAAGATGTTGAAATAAGGTTGCATGGGAATTTGAAATTGATGGGTTTCTCTGTTAAATCATTGTACATATTATTATGTTAGGACAGGATGAGGTGGGCAAATTTGAGAAAAAGAAAGGTTTGCAAGTGACCTGATCCTCTAAAAGTAGGGGCATTCTTGTGAGAGTTGAGTTGGAACAGTCTGATTGAATAATACACCATTCAATCTCTACTGCCCAATGCTAATCGTCCGGAGGATGCTCCCTAGGGGCATGGTGAAATATGCCCCAAAGACATGATATATTTTTTTTCTTGATAAGAAATGAAATGACAACATGAAATAGCAAAATGGAATAGAAATGGTCAATTTATTAGACGGGTTCATGTAATAAGGGGCTAGACAGGAAAATGGGTTTCAAAATACGATTCACTCTCTCTCTGTCTCTCTCTCTCTCTGTATCTTTCTCACACATCAACAGGCATAAATACATGGCAAGGATATTATGCTGTTAAAGATGAAAGTATAAGACGCCAAATTTGTTACCTTTCACTGAAAAATAAAAGCAGCCAACTTTCTCCTGGATCACAAACAGTTTGCTTTCAAGCATAAACATCTAAGTTACTTTGTATCCCGTCTTCTTGTTCACTAGTCTGTACAACAAATGTGAATATTGTTGACATTTTCAGCATACATCATCACATTGTCAAGATATTTCAATACTCATGGCTAAATTTATTCTTTGTACAGATCCCTCATATTAGTCTTATGAGGAATCTCTCAAATCTGTAAAAACACAATCATCCAGGCTGCATATTTATATGAAATATTTTTGTAGGCTTTCAACACCTACCAGCAGGTCCATTGAGGCAGATAATACAGTCAATGCCTGTTAGCATGGCTGATTCAGTTTATAGACACTTCTGGTCAGTGAGAAAGCATATATAGAAAATCATAGGCATTGGTATCGGGCCAACAAAATAATTCAGCCTTCATCTAGCAGATATGCAAGGATCAATTACTATTAGGCCTTGCATTCCGAAAGCATGATGGGATGTGCAGAGTTGGACCTTTAACCTTAAGTTAGAGATAAAAATAAAAATTTGGCACGGAAATTGGGTTTTTGACAAACATCTGAGTGACGACACTTTCACAATGCTAATACATTAGTCTTAAGTCTTAACTGATATCTAAAACAGAAAAAATAACTCAACCGAAAATTGCCAAGATATATTTTGAAAGGAAAATTTGAGCGATTAGTGAATCAGACAACATCCTTGGATAAACTACAATATTATCAATGAATCAGCCTGTTATAACACCCGCTAGAACATCGCTTTTACCACGTGCACAGATGGTGTACACCAGACGAATTGCATCTAGCCACCCATCCATGGATTCCCACGTATCAGCAACCTGAAACCGCAAATTTGAGAGAATAAATTTCAGAACACAGGAATATGAGAACATAATGAAGAATATTTAATGATGACGAGGGCCAATACTATAGTGATAGTACCTCCCTCAAATCCACCAGATTGGTTGGGTGACCTACAAGGACCCAAAATCAGTCTCCTTCAGAATAACCAAAAACTTTTGATTTAAACCTCAATATGCTCCAAATCAAACTCAAACCCAAGATCCAATTTGGATCATCCATTTGATGAATGGTTCTGGGATATGGAGCTCTTTCAAAGTTCCAAGTCCTAGTTCATTTTAGATATCTCCAATTCTGTTTTTAGTTGAATGAGACTGATTTGAACACTATTTGGAGCCTTTGTGGGTCCATCACAATTGCTACAGTAATGGCCAGAGGTTTATTGGACTAAACACACACACACACACACACACAACGAAAGAGAGAGAGAGAGAGAGAGAGAGAGAGAGAGAGAGAGAGAGAGAGAGACAACGAGACTAACGTACGACCTACTACCTACGTACGTACGTACGTAGTACGTACGTACGTAGTAGTTCGTTAGTTAACGTTTAATTTTT
>NW_006499617.1:322894-363088 GCF_000471905.2 Amborella trichopoda | reverse complement strand
TATGTCTATCTCTACTCTTCTCTCTACTCTCTCTCTAGATATATATTATATTATATATATATATATATATATATATATATATCGGGAAAAAGATGGGAACAGCCCACCAGCTGATGGCTACATCAATGGCCCAGATTGAATCTGGGCTTATCCAATGGTCACGATTGCATTTCCTGTTCAAATTTTAGTTTTTTCTTAAAAATCCAAATTACTTGAAATTTTGAGCATCTATTCTTTAAAATAGGAGAATCTAATAAAATATTTAAAGAATAATTCGCAAAAAAACTGACCAAAATACCCCTAAAACTTTTAGGGGTATTTTGGTCAATTTATTTTTTTTACGAATTGTTCTTTTAATATTTTTATTAGGTGTGCCTTGATGAGAAGAGTGGACGCCTAAAATTTCATGTGATTTAAATTTGTAGAAAAAATAAAATTATATTACGAAATACAGTCGTGACCGTCAGATCGGCCCAGATTCAATCTGGGCTGTTGGACTTACACTATAGCTCTCAACTAGAGCACTGTTCCCAGCTTTTCCTATATATATATATTTATCAAGATTTTGTGAGCTGTACTCCAGATGGCTTAGATTTAACCATCGGTCATCAGCATTCACCGATAGGGACGAGGTTTGGTTTCTCTTTTAGAATATTTCTTTTTTATTTTTTCAGGTGCACCTAGGTGAGGCTCACAAGTCCCCAGAATTTCAGGTCAAATCAGATTTACAAAAATAAAATTGAAAATGAAACAGTTCCATGCCAGCTGGTCATCGGATCTGTTAAAGTTTCGCCTGAGCCTCTGGCCTATACTATTCTGCACTCCAGGCAGCTCACTGTCCCTTTTCCCTATAATGATTTCGAAAACTCAGGAAACTAGTGCCACCCTTGCTTCCATTTGTTCACAGTTATCAAGAAGTTTCTAGTACCATGCTAATGGATGTGCAATACATATGAAAACAATGACGCACAACTCAAAGAGTACTACCGAATTATGAAAGCCAAACTCACTCTCCTTTCTCTTTTCTGGAGGAAAAAAGAAAAAGGCGGATGTTCAAGACTGACAGGGGAGTAAAAGAGAATATTTACCATGTATAATGGCCCACCTATTGTATCAATACAAAGGCCCGTTGCTGGAGGTAATGTAAGATCTGCACATGCTGATATTGATGTTATATCCAGAATATCAACTTTGATGAGAGGTTTTTCAATATGTGTGGTGCTTGTTAACATGGCTGAAGGACTCTGTGTGGATTGCTTTGGCTCACCCCTGCTTACCTGTCAATGGTAGTCTTTTTAATTATCCACATGTATTATCAAATAATTAATATATATATAGAGAAGTACATGGCAGTCACTAAAAGACTCCAGGGTCTCCCATTTCTTTTCCCTGACAATCTTAATATATCCTTCCTATCCTGTACATAATCCTCACATTGGATATGTTCCTTAAAGCCATTATTGACTACCAAATGTTTCATATGCAAACCCTCCCTTCTTAAGTTCCATCATCCTGGTTTAGTTTGATACCTGGGTGCAGGAAAAGAGGGGACAGTGGGAAAATACATCCTACATGTAAGAGCTGTTAAATAATTTGCATTAGCTTTGATGGGATTTTGGTATATCTGTAATTGCCATCTAGGTACACATTAATCTTTTGAAATCATTCCACACTCTTAAGTTATATATGCTTCAAAATCAAGTATTTCTTCAGCACATTCACATAATAGGATAGTAGTAGTTCTGGGCAACTTTTAGTAATACATATATTTAAAGGAAAATTGTTTCAAGCGGGAAACTGACAGTCCAAATGTTTTCTTAATAGAATTATTATTTTAAATTTTTAAAATTTATTTATTTTTTCATATTCATGATCTTTCTGTTAGAGATTATATGTCCTTAAAAATTAAGTCTTAAAATCCATCTCAAAAATAGATTTATTAAGAAGCCTGCATTTCTTCATATGCGAGCTTGGCCGCATAGAAACTGGGTCCTATATTTAAATGGCAATTTATTGGAATCTAAAGGACTCAACAATGAAGAAAGGGGACTATGGGGACCTTGTCGTTTAACAATTTTGGCAATGTGAATGAAGTCGAAGTCAATTTGAAGTTTCTGAAGACCTTATCTACCATAGTCTCTTGAAACACATCAGATTCTCATGAATGACATGTCAAAAAGAAGAGTCTGAAAATCACAGAGATCCAGAATGAGATGCAGATTCATCTTTGGTTGTCTTGACATATTCTCATAGTCGTAATATTTGGATCCACCCTCTCTCCCAAGGCAGAGTATTAATATACATTGTCGTTGAGTTGTCAGAACCGGTGGCTTCAACTCAACCTACTCATGACATACGGATTGTTCAATTCCTAGCCTTTTCCTTCAAACCGAGTAGACTTCTAAAGGATACACACCATCCAAATAAAATGACTTTAACATGCCATTGCATGATTCCAAGGTTCAATAATTCCTATACACACTGAAGTATCAGGAATCCAAATTGGGTTCTGTAACATGGAAAGCCCATGTATTACCAGCTAGTGTTTGCATTTGGGACAAGAAACTTAGCTCCCCATTAATGTCTCAAAACAACTTAGCTCTCCATCCATTAAATTTCTGATAGGTTTCCTATATGCAAATGTGGATATGACAACCTCATGCTCACTTCTGCTGATGCCTCCTAGACAGTGCTACTAATCGCATCGAGAATGGAATTTCCACAATTACTGCAAAACCTTCTGATAACATTTGAAAATAAGAATTCCTACTCTGCCGTTACAATCATTAAACAAAATGATGAAATGATTCTGTTGAATCATTCGAATAATTAAATGCTTTGGACCCAAATACATTACCTATGATGGAAATAAACATGTTAGTAACAAAACCTTCCTCAAAAAGGCAAAGCATAAACTACATAAGCAATATATTGATTTTCTTCCCCAGCAACGGGTTCGATGTGGTAACATCGACCTTTATAACGATCAAGGCTGGTACGTCCATCGACCCACACAGTTGTCTATGTACCAGTGGAAGATTCAGCAGCTACTACATCTCTTGCTTCCTCAGGTGGGAACTCCAAGTTGAGGAGTTACTCGGAATGCTGCCAAGATCTCAGTAACTACGGTTTCACAGTCAGGAGTATAATAAGTCAATCTATAATCTTTAACACCAGCTTTGAATCCAACACTTGCTTTAGTTTCTGTTTTTGGGGACATAAGTCCCTCCCTACAACTCATGAAGTAAGAATTCTCACAAGGACATGGTCTACTCGAAAGCAAAAGAAAAAAAGAAAAAGCATAGTAGCATGCAATGCAAATTCGAACACGATCAATTAAGCGGCCCAAGCAATTACAGAATAGAAGTCCAAAAAGGGCATTGAAAATAAAGAGAACAGAAAACACTAGCTCAACATCAGATATTTCTCACCAAATATTAGAAATTGCTGTACATCAAGTACTTGGTGTTCATTTTTAATTGGTGGTGCCATGAAGGGTGAATAAAAACAAAAGCTGAACTGATTTATAGAGAGTCACATGACAGACAATACAATAGTACATATGGAAAATTTGTAGTTACATACATGCTCTCGCTTGACAAGTGAAGCAAAATGACATGCAGGATAAAGGCTCAATCATAAATAGAGACTATGTAGCTTCCATTGAATTAAAAAAGATTGGATGCAAACTTACTGTTCACATGACATGATTGCGTATGGGTATGTAGTATGGACTGCTTAAAAACAACTAAATGGTCAAAATAACATTCCCCCTTCACTCAATGCATATCATCCATCTTACAGGAGTAGGACTACAAGAAGTAATTTAGAGAGAACAGCAATGCGACAGAAAGTTTTACCTGTTGAAGGCATTCATGGTTCAAAACAAATTGGGATCTCTTCCAATCATTATGGGGGGCAAATGGGTTCCCTGTAGGTGGTGAGGTCAAATATCCCACCTTTATGTAAGGCAAAGGAAGCTGCCAAACAGTTAACTGCATTAATGAAGCAACAAAGACAGGCATAACTTGACATAAAACTAAAATAGATTATCCATGCAAATTCGCACATTTTTGTTCTGGAAATAAAAAATATTTCATCCCTTCATCTAGGTGATGCATTTCAACAACAAATCCTATAATCTGCCTCACTGGCTTGATCAGTATGTAGCAATGCAAAAACTCCTGAATATTCTGAACTTAGCTTGAGTAGAAATCAAGAATGCGCGAGGTTCAGAATTAGGTAAAAAAAAAGCTAAGCATGCATTTAATAGGAAGTCCTTGAGAATTTCCAAGAGAGATAACTGATCGGGAAAATAGAATTTCCAAGAGAGAGATTCCTCATATAAAAAGATACAAGCGAATGGGATACATATATGGGCATCTTTTTGGTGTCCAGATGAACCACATATAGGGTAGCAAGAAACTAACATATAGTGTAGCAAGAAACTAAGGTAACTAAATACTATAAAGATGAAAAGGTCATAAAAAATATTAAACATTACAACATAGATGCAGTATTTAATTCTTTTTGTCAGTATAATTTCAGGAAACTATAATGAGACAAATAAGATACAAGACAAATGATTCTTGTTCTCAATAGTAGAAATTTCAACATTGAGAACAAAGAACCACGTGTATAGCAATCAATATTTCCCATATCTATTTTATGTGTAGTGGAGTATTTCAAGTTTGCAGCCAGTAGTATAACACCTAAAAGTCCAAGGACATTGTAGAACCTGGAATTTCAGGAAATGAAAAACTCTAAAATCTCAAGAATGAAGGTGAATTTTAAGACACACAGATAAAGCTCCTCTTTCAGTCAGTATAAACAAAACTATGACTAAAGTACATGATACTAAAACCTTGTGGCATGTCTATTTGCTAAATGTGGATAACTTCTACGCATGATTATTAAGCATTATTAATAGCATCTGGGGATTACATCTAGAGCTCTTTCCTTTTTTTTGATTGTACATCTACAGCTCTTTCAGTAGCTTGATTCATATGTTGCTATTGATTCCAATATCAATGTATTAAAACAATACAAAATCATGAAAATAAAGATTAATTATGCAGGAAAACCAATGGAAGGTTTTGCATAAGAATAACCATATTTTAAGAATAACCAGCAGTTTGCTCTATATTGAGTCAAGTCACTGACCATCGAACAAACAAGCCTCACGGCACTGCGGTAAACCTACATGACAGAGAGTTCATCTAAAGTTAGCTTGTGCTATCAGAAGAGAGCAAGATATGGTATATTGGTAAGAAGTATGTTTTGAAACTGTTTGATTAAGCTGCAGAATAATATGCATACCAGTGAAAGCTCTTAGGCATTTAAATGTCTTACTTTTGTATTTGCATTTATGTACAATAGAAATCCTTAAAATATTAAGAATGAAAAAACCAGAGGAAAATAAAATCCCAGACGAAATGAATATACTGAAATCCTTCCATTCCATCTACATGAATCACATAATTACATAAAGATCTGCATTAGATAGAAGTGAAGTGGACCAAGGTGTGGCTCATACAGTGAGGGGAATGCTTACACTTAATTAAGTCCAAAAACACAAATAATAAGCTAAGTGAATTCTACACAGAGAGTTCACGTGTGACATACCCTTTCGAATAAATTGATCCACCAAGTTACCATCAACAATAACATACCCTTTCGAATAAATTGATCATTTCCGATCAATTTCTATGACTTCAAACATCTCAGAAGTTGTCAGGTAGCAGGGCATTTGTCCTGAGGCAATTGGAAAACATTCACACAGATCCCCACAAAAATATACAAAACTGCTGATGAAGCTCAGAATTCGACCCATGTGAGATGTGTCACAATTGTGGGATATATGTGTTACGTGACAACAAATCAAATAATTCTACACAGTGTAAGTGTGAATGCCAAAATCTAGTTAATCATAACCATTAAAGTGAAAATAAGGAAATTTAATTGTTTTATATTGCTAAATAAAATCAAGTAAATTAGATTTCGATTGTAAACATAGGTTCAGGATTCATGATAAGATGTGACAAAGTTTTACGCTGGCTGCCTACCAAACGCAAGCCACCTCCTTACTGGGCCTTTGGACACGTTAAGGGGAAGTTTAAGGTCCTCACCCTTATTAGACCTAGTATGGATCTCCTCGTCTAATCGACGCTCACAGGATAAAGTGAGCACCATCAATCACAAAAGGCATGATAATGGGATCCACAACTGCAATTGAAGAAAGGGTATAAAAAAACACATTTTTTAAGGAAAATTTACTGTATTGTATCTAAAGTACGAGTTTAGCTACAAGCTCTGGCCCTTATACAATTCTTCCTCTCTCTTTTTTTTTTTTCTTTTTTTTTGGGGTAAATCAGTGGGGGAGAATGCCCCCTACCCGTTTTTATTATACGATTCTTCCTATTAAGGACAATTAGCACAACCGATCCAACAATTACATGGTACGAATCCCTGGATAGGGTGGGATTGTAACAAAATTTCAGGTCCCTCCTTTGCAATTGCATCTGCTGCTGCTTTGGCCTCCCTCTACATGTGCTTAAAGGTAACATGAAGGTGCTTCCTGATGGCACAAATTTCATCAAAAATCGGTTCCAGCCTCCATAGGGAGGAAGGAGACTTTGAGCCCAAGAGATAACATTCTTGGAATCCCCTACCACAGCAAAAGATAGCTTCAGACGCAATCCAACAGTTCTATACCTTGTAGAAGAACCTGTGCTTTAGCAAACATGCAGCATCACCCTAAAAAGAGATCAACATTTGGGACATGCTGTCTCAGAAGATGGCCCAACCCCTGTTGGGCCAAGGTTGCCAACCTTGACAACACTGAGCTCTGGAGGGACCCCAATGACTGGGTCACATAATTGTCAATGGCTTGTACCCAGGGATTGCGCTCCAGTTTTCATCAGAATCTGCTCAAGCCCAGCAACTAAACTATTTACGATTCTAGGCCAAAAATCACAGTAGAGATGATATGATCCTTAAACCTTTCTATCCGAGACTCATGACCTTCAAAGGCCGTTCCAACCAAATGACCCAAAACATGGCCAAAAGGGTGGCGTTCCATGGGAAAAGACCGGAGGAAGAGAAAGGGGGCCAAAAAATTCCACAAATAGTTGTTGGGCTGTTTGGGGCAGCACCCAAAGTTCATCAAATCATCAGACCGTGGAGGACCAGATGGTGCCCAAGACTAAATAACAAATGAAGAGATGACTGATAGCTTCTTCTTCCCTAGACATTGCACAGTGGTTAGCCATGTGGACACCTCTTGCTGTAGCTGGTCAGTTGTGAGGACTCTCTTTTGTGAGAACCAGCCACTTGAACGCCTGGATTTTTTAGGGGAACTAGGAGAACCAAGCTTTAGAGGCTATTACCAAAGGGTTATTTTCCGAGTTTGCATGTCTGAAAGCTAGGTAGAAAGAGCTTACTGAGAAAGAACCAGGGGTGACAGGAACCCAGAACATCTTATTGCGCTCTCCATTCTTAGTAATCTAGGTGGAAAGAGTTTACTGAGAAAGAACCAGGGGTGACAGGAACCCAGAACATCTTATTGCGCTCTCCATTTTCAGTAAGCTAGGTCGAAAGAGCTTACTGAGAAATTTTTTTTTGAACTTTGAGCTTAGCCAATGAAATAAATGCAGCCACCCAATTTCACATTCAATTGTCTAGATTAACTGTGACCGACCGCCTTGTATCAAAAATAAATTGAAGTAGGTGGCTTAAGTGGAGGGTTGTTGCTCCTCCTTCGACTTTTCTCATCGAAAACATTTACATGGAAGACCAACATATCAAATGATTACTATGTAACCCCTATCCACGCATGGTATTTGTATAGGAAATGTATACAAAGAGATATTTATTTTGGGAATAATGATCCTATGAGACCCCCCCACACCCATGTGTGTAGGACCCCAAAGGATAACCATTAAATTTAGCACAGATCTCTAAAAAAATCAAGTCCCACACCCAAATTCAGGCAAAAAACCGATTGGTTCTGGGGGTTTATTGGCTGGTTCTCGATTTTGAGGGGAACTGGCAGGTCTCCAACAATTCTTAATTTCGATCAGCCCTTTTTTAAACATTGGTGCAAGCAAACCAAGCAATCAATAATGCTGAACCAATTGATAATAAAGAATTAATGAAAAAAGAGGAAAATAAAGAGCAGAGAGAGATAGAGAGAGTTGAAATGCCTCAAAGGAACGAAATTTAAATGATTACTAACCATAGTCACTGATGAAAACTCATAACCTAAGATGTAATTAGGCAAATACTAAAATTAAGCTGCAATTATAAGCATCCACAATGCATACAATATGACGCTTAAACACACTTAAGGGAAGAGGCTTGCAAGCGTAAGCAAAAAATTTGCACATTATAGATGATTAGATTCAGTTTAGAAGATATAAATATAATCTAAGCACAGTCAGCCCAGCCTTAGAAAACTAAAATAAGTTCTGGGGGCCGGGCTACCATGGCCACAATGTTTGGCCTCGGCCTAAGCTGGGATATGGCCAGCCGAAGTGGAATTGACATGATAACCTAAAACAGGGCTAGGCCCCTTTGACATGTCGGCACTATAGGGAGCCAATGCCCCAAGCCAGACTGGCAGCCAGCCCGTTGCTTGTCCTGGCCCTCATTGTTGAGCCCTTTTTATGTTGATTCAAAAGGATGTATAGTCATATGAGCCAAAGGAGCACTCCTACAAAATAGCCACATGAGCCAAAGGAGCACTCCTTACAAAGTATTCAGAAATCAAAGACAATGGTGCTGTTTCTGAACGCTTAAATATTCAATTGAACATGAGTTTCTTGCCAAAGACTTAAAGAAAGGGGAGAAAGAGAGCTGAGATTCAGTATTTAATGTTCAAAAGAGAAAAATGCAAGAGCCTCATGATACAACACCTTATGCGACGTTTCATGCTCAGACTGAAAGATCCTCACGACAGTACCGAACAGTACTTTTGTTCAATGCACAAAATGCAGTACCACACACGAGAAGAAACAATCATCCAGCCAGTCTCCAATGGAACGACCTGATAAAAAGGGAGCAGAGAATTGAATTAACAGCAGCAACTCATAAAGAAAAGATAAAGCGAGGTGACCAGCATGATATAAATGCCCAGTAAAGCGTTCTTGGAAACCTATGTAAATCCACTTACTCAAAATTACCAACTTATTGATGACAATAAAAAAGTTACCATTTTCACCATTGTAGGTGGAGTGATGAACAATATCTTTTTATTGTCCCAGTTTTTTTTTTGATAAAGGTTAACATTGTATTACTGGGAGAGAGTTACAATGGAGAGTATTACAAGTAAGAGAGAGTCCAAGATCACCCTATGAGAGGGTAACTCAGTAAAAAATAGGCTTATTTTTTTTTCTTTTTAAATCCACACGTTTAAAGCCATACTGGCTTAACCATGTTACACTACCATGTCACAGTTGAGACTTAAAAAATGCATTGTTTGGACAGCGCATATCTCATTTGACGGGAGATAGAAATACTTATTGCTTTGCTGAGTAGATATAGGTGACTGACCAACATGGAGAAAAGAAAATTTTCACCTTGTGGTAAATCTCAGTGTGAAAAAGTCAGTTATCCTACTTGTCATATGTGATGGATTCACTTGATTATCAGGACATTTGGTATTATGAATGTGCCCAAATTGCATGCTACAGGATTAACATGTGAAATTGTTTTCTATGTCATTTCCTTTGTTTTAGGTACGTAACATGATCCATTTTCTAAGAAAGGAAAACAAATCAAGTGACACAGCATGCAGACATACAACATTGTTTTTGTTAAGAATGCCCAGAGCACTTAATAGAAAGTTGGAATCGATGATGAAGCACTTCCTTTGGAGTGAGTCATCTAATGGCAGAAAGTTTCATCTTGTCAAATGGGAGAAGTGAATCTTTCCAAACAGGCAGGGAGCCTTTGAGTCAGAAGGCTAATATTAGTAATGACGCATTGTTGACGAAGTGGTGGTGGAAAGTGGTTCAATACACTAAGCAACCTTGGACCAACTTTGTCGAATCGAAGTATGGCGTGGATGAGGAACAGAGATTGGTGAAGAAAATGAACAAGCATGCCCCTGCCTTTCACATTTGGACGGCCATTTTAACCAATCTAGAGATTTATTTGATTGCTATAGCAAAGTCTTGATGGGGGATGGTGCAAGCACAAGTTTTTTGAATTCCAAGTGGCTTGGGAATGGACCACAACATCCTCAGTACCCAGTCATCTAACAGGGAGAAACACTTGAAAATGTGGGACTCCATTTTAGGAGGCCTTTCCAATTGGGTGTGGGAAGTAACTCTATGCTTTAGAAAGGGTGAATGATGCGGTGGCCAACCAGTATATCCATCTATTGGAGGCCCTGAACTCAGATTTTTATTTTCCAAGTGAAGCAGATGAGATCATTTGAGAACTCACCCTCCTGGGAAGCTTCACTGTCAAATCCATGTTAAACTCTGTCAAGATAGATTATTCTCAGTCTACCCCGGTATACAGAGGTTCTGGAAACCGAAGATCCCTCAGAATGCCGCATTCCCATGGTTAGTGTTGAAAAATAGGACTTTTTGGTGCTCAAGCCCTAGCTCAAATATTACATTAACTTACATCTCTTAAGTGAAATAAAACATATTTCAAAGGTAGCATCTACAAGGCATTAATAGACAATAAAATAGGGTCATGTGGGAAGCACAAAGGTTGCAAAGGACCAAACTGCTAAAGCATGTGTGTAGAAAGTCAGTAATCCCATGTTTGGTATTATTGTGCTCAAATTGCATGTTCCAATATCAGCATGCGGAAGTGTACTTTTGTACTTCATTTCCTTTGTTTTTAGTACGTAACATGCTTAATTTCTAAGAGAGGAAAATGCATCAAGTTGCACAACATACAGATAAACAAGTTCTATTGAGTAAAAACATGTTTTCTTCTCCAAGTTCACCCTTATAAAATGCACATATGATTATTCATGTAAAAAAACTTATCAGAAAAATTAGTAAAAATCTCCACAAAACAAATAGAATCCATACCAAACTTTACATGATAGATTGCAGAGGGGTGATAAGTCACAATGATTTAGACAAATAGATAAACAAACAAGATCAATGTAAGCACGAGGAGAAGATTAGACATCTTGTCATCATTATTATCAGTAAAAAGAGTAATCAGGAGAAAAACAATCTTGTGCATAATGATCACATTAAATTGGTATAGAATAAACGGATCAACTTTCATAATTACAAGTCCATAACAAAGAAAAAACCCATTTTAATTATATGGGATTGTTTTATGAAAAGTCAAACATATCCAGGCTCAATTAGAAGTTGCATGCTGTTACAACCATGAGATATACATGTAATACAAAGAATGAATTCTCATGTGATGTTAAAGCCCATGTCACAAGTCCATAGCAATGTAAATTATATGAGTTAGTTTATGAATTCTGTAGATATCCATCAGAAGTCCATAGCAATGTAAATCATATGAGATGGTTTAAGAATTCCATCGATCTGTATCAATGTTAAAAGACTGAGCTCGGGATCAGGACTTGGCCCCTGGCCGAGCCAAATAACTCTAACAAGTTCAAATGGACTCATCAAAATCATGCACAAGCCCATAAACAACTTAAATTACCCAAAAATTCAACAAAAAAGTTTAAAAGAATTAAAAACCAGTAAAAAGCAGAAGTTATAAACATCATTAAAAGTCTCTAAAAGATAAAAAAAACAAAAACGTATACAAAAAGGAGGATTATGAAAAAAAAAAAATTATGGCAAGAAATAATTCAGAAAAATCCAAAAAAACGGGAAACAGAAAATTAGAGCATATAAATGTAAAACCCCTAATTTATTGGTTTTAAGACGACAAATAAGATTAATGGTCTTATAGACCAAATATGAATTATTATAGTTTCCATGTCTTTTGCTGCAAAACCCAAATACATCTACGATGACTTTTTACTCTAGAGAATTATAAGTCCATGACCAAATTACCAATGTGTAACTATATTGGATTATTTGATACCATCAACCAGGTACTATTCTCTTTCATTAGAAAGAATGTATTCTTTGAGTATTGCTTAGTCGAGTAGCAAGTCAAAGCAAACAAACAAAAACTATGCAAAAATGAGAGCATTTTGGAAAATACAGGCTTTCAGAATCATTCACGTTTGTATGCTCATAAAAAAGCAAAAGATACATCCATGGGCTAAGAGTGCAAAAGGAGTAACACTGGGTTGGAGAGATTTTTTCTCATTCATCACCAGGGTTGCTCTTTTCTTTATTTTTTCGTCACATCTAAGTTCAATATTCTAGCAAGGAAAACAAACCAACATGTAAAGGACAAGCAAAAAGCGCAACAAGCAAAAAGGCCAAAGTGTGCCAAGAAATTAAAAGAATTTTTTATAGAGAGAAACCCTTTATTCTTCTGCAGAGGAGAAAACAAACCAAACCAGTAAAAAATTTCATAGGGATCTTATAGATCGATTTCTGAAGAATTGATATCAAATGAGGGATGTGCACAACTTTGGGCATTTTATTAATCATGTCACTTTAATCCCATTGCGAAAAAAAAAAAAAGAAAAAAAAAAAGAGAAAATTACAAAAACCCCCCTCAAGTATACTATCTATGCAACTTACCCCCAACCAACCTTTACTCTCACTTTGTTTTCCATAACCATCTTTTCTCGCAAAACCCCCGATCCAAAACAAAAAAAAAAAAACTAAACTGCTGCCCCCTCTTTTTCTTCGTGGCTTTTACCCGCTGACTCTTTTCTCGTGGATTTTACCCACGACTCGCGCTTCGGCAGTTCATTTAAACGCTCCGGCAATGAAGACACACACTCCGGCACTACAAGGACTCGCTCCAGCAGTACACCTTCTGGAGCCATAGCGCTCCGGCGGTTGAATAGGTCACTCTGACACATGCTCTGGTAGTATATACGCTACTTGGGACCGTCAATTGACCCTTTTTTTTTATATAGGAAATGATATTTCCGTCCAAAAAATAACAGCTTTTTACCTTTAGGGGGTGGGGGTTTTTGCGAGGGAAAGTGATTGTGGGAAAAAGTGAGAGAAAAGGTTAGTTGGGGGTAAGTTGTCTTGAGGGGTTTTTTGTAATTTTTTCAAAAAAACTAAAAAAAAAAAACCTACAAAGAAAGAAAGGAACTCACAAGAATCGATCAGAACATTTATTTGAAAAAGTAAACCATTTAAAAAAATTGAGGTTAGTAATCCAAGAAAAAGAACTAGATGGATGGATTATCTACAAAATAATGAATAGCCTCTATTTAGAAAGAGAGAGTTTATTGAATGCAGAGGAGTACCATTGATTGATTCTGATAAGGGCGCGACCAGAGGATGCGTTCTACAAATCTCCATAAACCCTTTTCCCTTCTCTACAAATCTTCATCAACAATTTTCCTATCTCTATATAACCGAACTCAAACAGTGGAGATGTGTTGCACTTTGAAACGGTCTTTACTCACCTGAAGCTCTCTTTAATCGGCTAACAAATCAATCTATCTCCCATGTCCGAAAGATACAACTCTTCAAGGGTGAAGAGGTATTGGAAGCCTTGAGGCAACCCCCTAAATATATAATCTTTGGAGGCATAGGCATAGGCATAGGCATGGCTCTGTCCTCCACTTCTTCCCATTCTTCTAAATAGAGTATTTGAAGTTTAGGGAAGGCAGCAGCGTCACATTTACCTCCTATGCGCTTGCCAACATAAGAGTTGTAGGTTAAATGGAGGTACATGAGATTGGGCAGGGTTTGAAGGACAAGGAAGGGGTCATGTGGGCATTGTATAAGACTAGTTTAGAGAGGCATGGGAGAGATTCAACCCCAAACCAATTGGGTAGGTTCTCGATTGGCAGGCAACAATCGAGTTCTAACCTTTCAAGAGCGGTCGGAGGTGATGGGTAGAAAAGCTTCCGATTCCATGGAATCTATGCGCAAGCAAAGCAACGCAGTGATGGATTCCCACAGCTCCACCACCCCATATAAGACTAGTTTAGAGAGGCATGGGAGAGATTCAACCCCAAACCAATTGGGTAGGTTCTCGATTGGCAGGCAACAATCGAGTTCTAACCTTTCAAGAGCGGTCGGAGGTGATGGGTAGAAAAGCTTCCGATTCCATGGAATCTATGCGCAAGCAAAGCAACGCAGTGATGGATTCCCACAGCTCCACCACCCCATCTTGGCTCCTCTCTAAGCAAATATATAATTTTCGCAAATGTTCGAGGCACCCCAATTCTCTAGCAATGCTTGAGTCACCTGCTTGCATATATACTTTAATGTTCGGAGTTCACTGAAATTCCTCATTCCATTTGGAGCCATCACGGCACGGCACGGCACCACCAAATGAATAATTAGAGAAATAAAAATACCTCAAGCTTTTTAGTTTTGAGATTTCCCTTGGGTGTTCTCCTCCGAATCCCCCCAAGTCTAATGTAGACTTGCAAACTTGTCAAGTTCCCCAAAGCGTTTGGGACCTTCTCAAGTCCTGTATCTCTTAGTCCATCATACCTCAAGTGAACTAGGTGTCCTACTTCATTTTGGAAGGCACTCAACCTTAGTACCTTATAGATCCAAAACCCTCAAATATTTAGAGCTAGAAAACAATCGACTCAAATATGAGGGTGATAATGTTTCTGAACCGAATAGTAAAAATGTTCGAAGACAGGACACTTCCTTCATGGTAGGTACACTTGAAGCATCGTTTTGAATAGCGATGTGCCGGGTTTTATCGGCAAATTTCTTATTTTTGTCATCGCAAAATGTTCCAAACATCTAGCTTTTGTACCACATCATGTATGCGGATTGTTTTAACATGCCCAGTTGTACCAAATTTCACGAGCTTCGATCCAACAACTCTTTGAAGTAATCGGCAGCGACTTCCGTCTCTGTTATTCCTCTCTTTCCTTCTATAAATCCCTCCGCAACCCAAAGCCTAATCAATTTGAAACGAGGAATTTCATAGTCCTCTGAGAACAAACAACAATATAAGAAAATCCCTGTAACTCAGCATCAAAATACCCCTCACATCTTTATGCTTGTGCAATTCCCATACAAGACTGCGGCAAACCTTTTCCCAAGCATGTATTGCTTTGGGTGCTCTCGACATCATACTTCCCATGGTGACAATGGCGAGGGGAGTCCATCACATTCCTTAACAATTAGCCTCTCGACATTCTCCAACTCTCAAGGATATAAGTTATCATTTTCCCTCCAAAATGCCTTCTTGCGGAAGAGGGTCAATCTGCTTTCGTTGTATAAATCAGGAAATACACTATGTACCTCCCTCCACACATCATCTAACACCACAAGATACCTCCTATTGTCTAAACATGAATGATTCATCCCTTTCATGCTCTTTATCAAATCTTGCCATTCAAAGTCTCTATTTTGTTAAACGATTGCGAGACTGTGACCCAAGCACGACAAACAAAATGTTTCTTAAAAAAGTCAGCATTGTAAATTCTATTAGCAAGCGCTAGTCTTGCCTAACCCAACCCATGCCCAGGATGGAGATTACCTTGAGTCGCGGATCTCCGTCTGCTAGCCATCCTTTGAGTTCTTCTACTTTCTTTTCGATTCCAACAAAATGCGCTTCCTCTACCAAAGAGGAAATTGTTGATGGAGATTCCCTTGTTGCAGTCAAGTCATGGCATTCAAACTGCTCGCTTCACCATCCTCTCTTTGGAGGTCAAGTCGATTCTTCCTCATGTCCATGGCATTGACACGAGCTTCCACACTCCTTATTGTGCTACCAAACTGATGATTGATTTTGATTTCCTCAATAAATTGAAGCAGAGTGACCAAGCACTCCATGCATCGCATTGGCTGCTGCAATTCTAAAGTCACCTTCCTCCAAATGAGTTCGCTGAGGGCATCCTCAGCATCATAGAACACAGTTCACACTTGACGAACCCAAACATCCACCCCTTCTTTTCTCTCTTTTTCTTTATCGGCCCTCTTTAGGAACACTCTCGTGCCTTCGATCTCATCTTCGATCCATCCTACTTGATCTTCCACTCCAGAAAAGAGCTTCAATTCGCCACTGAGCAGTCCTCCAATTTTTTTTAAGAGATATATTGTTGCGGTCTCTGCCATTTCTCCTCTCTCACTAAGATATACTGAGGGAAACAACGGCCTCTCTGCCTCTCTCTCTCTCTCTCTCTTTCTCAGAGTGAGAAACAGTGAATGAGTCTCATCACTTACACTTTCTTTTGCCCTGTGGTCATTTATCGTTGAGCATCAGAGAGCCGACAATATACTGTGGAGTGTGGAGTGTGGAGTGTGGAAAATTTTGGACCGATTATTCAAAAGTAAGGCTTTTCACTCTGGATATTGGTTGGCTTCACAGGTGTGATTCATTGGATTTTGAAGGCCTTATTCAAACTTATGCCCCACTTTGATTTATCAGCCATGTATGTTGAAGGGGAAAAGTTTATATAGAGCCAAGGTTAGAGACTACCACAAAAATTTCATTAGAATAGGTTGTTTCGATGTTTAAATATCCTCAAATTGACAATCACGACTTTGTCATGATGTATGGAGATGAGAAAAAAATAGATTTTAAGTTTCGATAATAATATATTTTGTAACGTATTTTTGGACCATCAATTTTTAATATTTTCAATATATATTGATCTACACTATTTTTTAAGTTAAAAATTTTATAAATAAAAATAAAAATATATTTTAAAACTATCACAAAATTTTTTAATATTAAAATCATATTTCTCGACACCATTTAAAAATAGGCTCTAATTTGATTTGATTGTTTAGAGCCTAGGCTCTATACAAACCGCACGCACCCTGAAGATGTCACCGCACGCACCCTGAAGATGTCAAAGGGACGATTGTTCAACTTTTCTCATCGAATAACGATTACATGGAATCTCTAACTATTTATTACATGCTCCCGTGGTCCTTGGGTAAAACCCCAACCTACAAGTATTTACGACACCCGGAAACCTGAACATCAGAGAACAATTTTTGAGTTAACGCGTTTTATGTGCGCCTTAAAAAAAATTAAAAATAAAAATAAAATAAAGAGATACACTTACTTTGACATCCATTGAAATTAATGCCTTTAAAAAATTCCTTCAAATTTTTTATTTTATGTTCTTACTATTGTTTTTTGAATTTATTTATTAAAATGCCTCGATTTGAGACAATGAAGGTCTAAAGTTTAATTTTCCACTCAGTTCCAACCATCTCCAACGTTCAAGTTGATGTCTTCGGAACAAAAACAAGCAAAATCAGTTTCCAATAAAACGTTTCAAACCTCAATTTAGACGTTGAAAGTAGAAGTTAATGTTTGGAAACTTTAACTTTGGATCTTTGAAAAATAAAATTTCAAAATAGGAAAAGGTATGTATGTAAAATCAAAATTTTGGTAGATTTCAATGCAAAGGACATCAGTGAAAATTTCTCAAGAAATAACATCCTGAGTTTCAGCCGTCTAATTTAGATTTAATTATTTAAAAAATCAAATTTCATTTTTTTTTTAATAATGATCATGTATTAATTCAAATGCGGAATTCATTTCAATTCTAAATACTAAGTATGTCCGTTTATGGTGTGAAAATACTTATCAATCCTGAGTTCTCCACAAAATATCTAAGAACTTCAATATCGATCAGCACCAGCTTACCATGATTTGACCCAAACTCTAGCCCAACTGATACCATTTGTGGCCAAATTAGATGGAATTCTCAGGAAAAAAAGAAAAAAAAATTATATGTTGACGCGATTAAAGGGTAAATTTTACATGAACCATTTATACCCATATTGTCCGATGTCACCAAATCCGGAAACACGATGCTATTTAATCTCAAAGTTTTGAAGCATATTTTTCTTGTTGAGATTGATCTATCGTTACTCTTACTTTTGTTTTGTGCCCTCAAGCCTCTCCTCAAATAATACATTAACTTGCTCCATTTAGTCAATTAAAACATATTTCAAACACTCATGCCCCTATCCTTAAGGCTACAACTTGAATTAGGGCCATTTTCCACTTAGTTTTGTTAAACCGTGAATCTTATAGTTTTGTCGTATTTTGGTATTTAAGACTTAATAATATTCCATTTTTAATAGTATTATATTACAAATATTACTATAAGACAATAATGTAAGTTTAAATCAATGGTTTAAAAAGTGGATCGGTGACCCGGATCGAGCACTTCAAAAACCGATATTCTCTTTTTATTTCACATTGGGGATCCATGGTGTTGAAAAATGTCTTCAAATAGCATGCCCTCTTAATGTTGTGCTTTGAGAGAAGCAAGAAGGACAACATTCAAAAAATTTCCCCTGGCTTTATTTCTTTTTTCTTTCTAGCCACAGGACCACGTGAACGCCGAGGAGATCCACGCAATGTTGTAACTAGGATGCTCAGACATTTGGGTGCAATGTACAGGTCCATCTATGGAGACATTAGGTGGGGAAGAGACTTTGAGGGATCTTGTAGAAGTCCTCACCCTCAAGGGACTATTTGTGATTTTGGCAGCTGAGTATTTTGTGTAGACCTCATTGGTCAGAATCAAGCCTATCTAAGGGCCAAGCGCTATGAGCCTTTGGTCGGTGTTGTTTGCTGCTACACCAGGTTTACTTTTGACAATCAAGGTACCTCGGTGGGCCCGCATCTTGTTGGGTGCAGTTGGGGGCTTTTTGTTGGCCTGTCCCGAAAGTCTGGGACTGTCAGCTTTTGGCAAGGTGACCTCATGGAAAGGCATCACCCTAAAGTCTCTGGCAAGTTCCACCATGGCTTTGTCAGTTTCTTTCCTTCGTGAGCGTCTTTAGAATTTTGAAGGGATCTTTCGGTCAAACTCCTAACCCTCAGGGACTCTTTTTTTTATTTTAAGGGGTCTATTGTTCATCGCCCTACCCTCAGGGACTCTTTTTTATTTTGAGGGATCTATTGTTCATCGCCCCTACCCTCATGGACTCTTTCTTATTTTGGAGGGATCTTTCAGTCATCGTCCTCACCCTCAAAGACTCTTTTTTATTTTGAGGGATCTATTGTTCATCACCCCTACCCTCAGGGACTCTTTTTTATTTTGAGGGATCTATTATTCATCGCCCCTACCCCTAGGGACTCTTTTTTGTTTTGGAGGGATCTTTCGATCATAGTCCTCACCCTCAAGGACTCTTTTTTATTTTGAGGGATCTATTGTTCATCGCCCCTACCCTCAGGGACTCTTTTTTATTTTGAGGAATCTATTGTTCATCGCCCTTATCCTCAGGAACTCTTTTTTATTTTGATGTTTGGGAGATCTTGTGAGGCTCTCACTCTGGGGTGAGCCATCTTGTGTTTTTTATTGGGTCCTGACAGATGATGATTTTGTGTGGACCTCATTAGCAAGAATTGTGCCTGTTTGGCAATTAGGTGCCGGCTAAGGCTATGATGCTACGTCAACCTGCTTTATTGGTCCAAGCGCCCTTTGCGAGTTTTCACCTGGACTGGGGAAGTGGCGTCGTAAAGAAGGTTTTCACTAACCTCCTTTATTTTTGGGATTTTTTACCCATGACCTTGCAGCCATGTCCACCCTTTTCTTCCATTTTTGCTCACGGCGCCCTTTCGGGTTTCACCGTGCTGGGGTTTTATTTTCACGGAACTCTTTTACTCATGATTTCCTGAGCATGCCCATCTGTCATTTTTACTCATGGTGTTCCCTTATGCAGGTATACTTCATGCCCATTTTTTTGTGAAGGCATGTTTAGGGTCATGCCTTCGAGACCTGTACGAAGCCTTTTAACGTTATGCGGCCAGGACGTGCACTGCAGTTTAAGGTCATACAGCTGGACCATGGTGGGGCTGGATAATAGTCTATAGAGGCCATAGAGAGAGTGTGGTGGTGGTTTTGACTCATTTTGGGGAGACGGTACGAGGCTACCTATGAAAAGTGGAAGATGTATGAATGGAAGATGAAGAGTGATGACCCACTAGCTTATGACAGTGTGGATGGCGGGATGGTTCGCCATTTTATGAGCATAGGTGAGACTCATTAGGGAATGATGAATAATAATAATGAAGTGAATGGATTCACTGGGGAAATGATGAAGGTGGTGCGCGCACAAGAATAGGTCGGTTAGGGAAAGGCGTGCATGGAGATGCATGTAAAGGGGATGTCCGCATGTGTGGGGACGTCTTTAAGGTCATGCCTCCAGGACCTGAGTAAAGCAGTTTAACGTCATGTAGTCAGGACGTGTACTATGGTTTAAGGTCATATAGCTTGGACCGTGGTTATGTAATTTAAAGTCATGAAACTAAGACCATGCAATTTAAGGTTGTGCAACTTGACCTCCGCTACAGTTTAAGGCCATACAATATGGACCATGGTGCTTAGCCTTTTAACGTCATGTGGTCAGGACATGCACTACAGTTTAAGGTCATACAACTGGACCATGGTTATGTAGTTTAGAGTCATGCAATGAGGATTGTGCAGTTTAAGGTCGTGCAACTAGACCTCCGCTATGGTTTAAGGTCATATAGTTTGGACCATGCAGTTTAGGGTCGTGCACTTAGATCATTTAGGTGAGCTATCGTGTAAGTTAAGCTCCATGAGAAATAAGTTTGTGAGTGGAAATCCGACTCCCTAGGGATAAAATGGTTAAAACCATCAAGAGGTTTAGATGAAGAACTAGACTTCACTAAGGATTAGGGGACAAGTATGATTCCCTAAGGTGAAAGATGGAATTCCATGGCTCATGGGAAAGTAACCTAACTCCTGGGGACAGGATAAATTGGTGCGCGACTGACCCAAGGGGATTGAAGGGGTAAGCATGACTCCACGGGGAGAATGAGCAATGGTATGTATGTAACTCCGTTGAGAATGACAGTCAGAGCATAGGTGCAACCCCACTGGGGATTGAAGAGATAAGAATGACCCTAACTCCACTGGGGATAATGGGCTGCTATACGGATGTGATTCCTACTGGGGATGAGGGAGGTGCGTCCATTTCATCAATTAAAGTCATTCACATGGACTATTTGTCACGTCGTTTTAACATCTTGTCGCTTGGACCATGGCTAAGCAGTTTAAAGTTCTGCACCTAAGACCATGCAGTTTAAAGTCCTGCACCTAAGACCATGCAGTTTAAGGTCGTGCAACTAGACCTCCACTATAGTTTAAGGTAATATAGTTTGGACCATGGTGCTAAGCCTTTTAATTTCAAGCGGCTAGGACGTGCACTATATTTTAAGGTCATATTGCTGGACCATGTTATGCAGTTTAGAGTCATATAATGAGGATTGTGCATGATTAGGTGCCTCGATCTCGCCTTCCAGATCTAGATGATCTGGTGGCACGTATCTCGAGTTTTTTGCAAACCTGGGATTTGAGATCGCTCTCTTAGAACCTTCCTCAGGAGCAAAGGTAGGTATACCAACTGATGAGAAAGAAATTTAAGGTAGGTTCGGAACTTACTCGGGCTGGCTCATGTGGGCGCCCTCTTAGATCACGAAGAAAGCTCCCCAACTGCATTAGCTGGTTCGGAATCGCTTCCCTGGACCTGCAATCCTCTTGTTTTCTGCATAACACTTCTATAGTTAATTGGCGAGACAAGTGGGTCGAAGATACCCACCCTTGTCTTAGGGCATTGTAGGGTCATATGAGGGAGTGATGAAATGCAAGGCTTTCAATAATGACAGAAAGGAGAAGAAAACTTGACAAAGGAGCGAGCCTAGCATGACGGCCGAAAAGCTACTGATTCAGCGTGGTAGCAAGAGGGTCATGGTTCTCAAGACCAGCACGACATTAGTACTACTCTAAACAGAGATCGATATGGCAGCGCTAGGCTAGGTTTACCCTCAATCAAGTAAGGGGAGAAAAGAATGAGGAGACGAAAAGAGAGCGAAAGGGAAGAGAGTGAGACTACAGAGGGGATAGGATCCCAATGGCTCTAGATGTTTCCACCTATGATCGTGGAGTAACAGTGTCACGACCCTGGAATGGCGTTAGACCTTACTGCTCATAGCTAGAGAGTAAGTAAAGTACTACAGACAGTTCTAGACATCGCCGTTGGCAATATAAGAAGGTAACACGCGCCTGCGCGGGCGGCCATAGCCTCTCATGGAGTGCACGATGATAGCCATTTGTGAAGCGGGCAGCGGTAGTTCTCATGAGATGCACGTCGACAAGCGTGGGACACAAGGGAGATGGCGATGAGCACTGAATGCATGGAGAAAGCTCGCGGATGGCGATGGGCACCGAGTATTTGAAGGAAGCTCACGGACGGTGATAGTTGCTGTCGAGGCCTCTAACGGGCGGCGATAGGTATCGCCGTCTGTGATAGGTGCGCAACAAGGGAAGACCCCTGCAAGCAGCAACGAGTTTCACCGTCTGGGCTCTTCACTGAGACTCGAAGCCACGCTATGGACGGCGATGAGCAACGCTATCTATAGGCCTCACTAGGAGAGAGACAGATGAACAGAAGGGTAAGAAGATTCGTGCATGGCACTGCCATCACCACCTGTGAGAGCACAAGAGAGGCATGCACGACACTGCCACTGCCGCACATGGCCTCTGCGAGGAACTCGAATAGAGAAGAGGAAGAAGAAAGAGAGGAAGAGAAGGAAGAAGAAGAAAGGGAAGAAAAGAAAAGGAAGAGAGAGAAGATCTACCTCAGGCTAGGGATACCGATCAAAAGTTTCTCTCACCTTGCTCTCTCTCTCCAAACGTGATCCAATAATGATAAGAAAGAGAAACTGTATTAAGTAAAAACTCTCTCTTTTGTGAGGGATTGAGTCCTTTGGTGCGTACAATGATGATACGTATATATAGAATTTACCCCAAACATGGGTGGACGATCAAAAGTAACCCTAATTGCTGAAAATTCAGATTAAATTGAATTAAAATAAATTATAAAATAAGGTGCAAAATGACAGATTGGCCCCTTCCTAACAATTTGTGGAATTTCAAAACAATCCATGTGTTGTCCCAGAACTTGCGTGATCTGGCATGGGTGATCCGGGGTTGTTCTGATGCCCAGTTGATCAACAGATGATTGTTTTCTTATAAGGTTTGGCATGGCGATCGGTTGGATGCCAACATCGAGCCATGGATTGTGTTTTTAGTGCACGATCATGTGACTTAAAATTTGAATGAATCTTGAAACTTCGGATCGATTGTGTGCTCGTTCCTTAATGTATTTCTATGATTTCTTCATTGGAGTACGTTGAGCATGCCATCATGATCACAGGGCAACAAACGCAGCTGGATTCCATGTTTGGACGATGATTTTGCGACCTTGGAATTTTGCCCACAATTTGTAATTTTGGCGACAGAATTTGCTATGGCTTCGTTGGCTTCGTGTGCGGAATCCGATCGTTCATCATGAACAGGGTTCAGGTCAAAGATGGCCCGAGACCTTACGCACGCAATGAAATTGGTCTCACATCGATCGGGCTTACGAGTGATGTGATTTGGCCACTCGAGCGAGGAACGATGCTGCCGAATTTCTTGCACTTTCTTCACAGATCAACAACTTCTCTCTAGGTTTTCTTCACGCTAGGGTATCGTCATTGGGTGCGCGACATATTGAATCGCTCGTTTTGATGCGATGAACATGCTCACCAAATTTGAGCATGATCTAAATTGAGAAGGGTGAGATATGAGCGTCGAAAGCCACTGGTCCTAACTGTCCCTTCAATGGTGTAGAGTAGTAGGGTGGCTGCACGGGAATATCATGCGGCTATCTAATGGTGGTGATCCCACAGCAAATTGAGACACAAAAAATGTAGCTCTTGCTATAAAGTCCGTTTCAGGGTGCTAGAGGCGGATTTTGTCGAAACTGTTTCTTAGTCTATACTACATTAGACATGTCGGAATGCGATGAAACTTGGCAGGAAACTTTTGAGAGACATCATGAAGATCTTTTCCAGTTTTGGGGCTATTATAAGATTATCAAAATTGCCAATGTTTGCTAGGCTTTTATTGAGCGGGGGCCCCATGATGATGAAAAATGTCTTCCAACAGCACGCCCCGCCGAATGTTGTACTTCGAGAGAATCAAGAAGTGCAATCATTTGAGAAGTTTGAGGGATCTTGACAAAGTCCTCACCCTCAAGGGACTATTTGTGATTTTCAAACGTGAGGCCTTTGTAGGGACCTCCTCGGTTAGGCTTGAGGGATCTTGTCGAAGTCCTCACCCTCGATGGACTATTTGCAATTCTGAAGAGTGAAGCCTTTGTAGGGACCTCCTTGGATAGAATCAAGCCTGAGGGATCTTGTCAAAGTCCTCACCCTCATGGACTATTTGTGATTCTGAAGTGTGAAGCCTTTGTAGGGACCTCCTCAGACAGAATCAAGCATGAGGGATCTTGTCGAAGTCCTCACCCTCAATGGACTATTTGCGATTCTGAAGCGTAAAGCCTTTGTAGGGACCTCCTTGGACAGAACCAGGCCTGAGGGATATTGTTTAAGTCCTCACCCACGATGGATTATTTACGATTTTGAAGTGTGCGGCCTTTTTAGGGACCTCCTCGGACAGAACCACACCTGAGGGATCTTGTCGAAGTCCTCACCCGCGATGGACTATTTATGATTCTGAAGCGTGAGGCTTTTGTAGGACCTCCTCCGATAGAACTAGGCTTGAGGGATCTTGTCTAAGTCCTCACCCTCGATGGACTATTTGCAAGTCTGAAGCGTGAGGCCCATGTAGGGACCTCCTTGGACAGAACCAGACCTACATGGAGGCCAAGTGTTAAGAACCTTTTGGTCGGCCTTGTTCGCTGCTACACCATGTTTGCTTTCGATGCTCAGGGTATCTCTCTTGGTCCCGTCTAGTGGGTTCTAGTCGAGGGCTTCCGACCTATTCAGAAAGTCTGGTCCCATGTAGGCGAGGGGATTTGGTGAGGAATAACCTGAAGCCTGTGGTAGGTTAGACCCTGGCTTCGTCAGTTTCTTGCCTTCATGATGGTCTTTAGCATTTCGGAAGGATCTTTTGGTCATCGTCCTCACCCTCAAGGACTCTTATTGTTGTTGATGTTGAAATGTGGGTGATCTTATGTGACTCTCACTCCCTGATGAGCCAATTTGTGTTGTTGATTGGATGCTGACATTTGAGGATTCTAGGTAGACGTCATTAGGATAATGATTGTTTAGGAATTGAGTGTCAGCTGAGGTGTTGATCATGTGTCAACCTGTGTCATCGGTCCAAGCTCCCTTTTGCAAGTTTTCACTTGAATAGGGGAAGTGGCACTGTAAGAACAGTTCTTGCCAACTTCTGTTATTTCTGGGCTTTTTTGCCCATGACCTTGCAGTCATGTCCACCCTTTTCATCCATTTTTGCTCACGATGCCCCTTTGGGGTCTTCATTGTGCCTGGGTTTTGTTTTCCACAGAACTCTTTTACTCATGGTTTCGTGACCATGCCCGTCCATCATTTTTACTCATGGCGTTCCCTTGTACAAGTGTACACCATCCCATTTTTTTGTGTGAAGGCGTGTTTAGAGTTGTGCCTGCGAGACCTGTGTGAACTCTTTTAATGTCATGTGGCTAGGACGTGCATTATAGTTTAGGGTCATATAGCTTGACAATAGTGGTGATGAATGGTAATCTGTAGAGGCCATGGAGTGAGTATGGTAGTAGTTTTGACTCATGTTGGAGAAATGGCACAAGGCTACCTATGAAGGGAGAATGGTGGGTGAAGAATGATGACCCACTAGTTGACGGCGAGTATGGGTGGTGAGATGGCTCGCCTTTTTGTGAACATGAATGAGACTCACTGGGGAATGATGAAAGATGGTAATAATGAATGGACTCACTGGAAAGGTAATGAAGGTGGTGTGCGCACAAGAATGGGTCGGTTAGAGAAGACGTGCATGAAGATGCACGTAAAAGTGGTGTGAGCGTATGTGGAGGCATCTTTAAGGTCCTGCATCTTGGACCTGTGCAAAGCAGTTTAATGTCATGCAGCCAGGACGTGCACTATGGTTTGAGGTCATATAGCTTGGACCGTGGTTATGCAGTTTAAAGTCGTGCAACTAGGACCATGTAGTTCAACTGGACCTCTGTTACAATTTAGGTTCATATAGTTTGGATCGTGACTGTGTAGTTTAAGGTCATGCAATGCGGACCATGGCTGTGCAGTTTATGGTCATGCAATGCGGATCATGGCTGTGCTGTTTAAGGTCATGCAATGCGGACCATGGTTGTGCAGTTTAAGGTCATGCAATGCGGACCATAGTTGTGCAGTTTTGAGTCATGGGACGAGGACTAAGCAGTTTAAGGTCGTGCAACTAGACCTTCGCTATAGTTTAGGGTCATATAGTTTGGACCGTGGCTGCACAGTTTAAGGTCATGCAATGCAGACCATGGCTGTGTAGTTTTGAGGTCATGCAATGTGGACCATGGCTGTGTAGTTTTGAGTCATGTGACGTGGACTAAGCAGTTTAAGGTCGTGCAACTAGACCTACGCTACAGTTTATGGTCATAAAGTTTGGACCGTTGCTGCACAGTTTAAGGTCATGCAGCACGGATCGTGGCTGTGCAGTTTAAGGTCATGCAATGCAAACCATGGCTTTACAGTTTTGAGGTCATGCAATGTGGACCCTGGTTGTGCAGTTTTGAGTCGTACGACGAGCACTAAGTAGTTTAAGGTCGTGCAACTAGACCTTTGTTATAGTTTAGGGTCATATAGTTTGGAAAGTTTAAGGTCATACAGCACAGACCGTGGCTATACAGCTCAAGGTCATGCAATGCAGACCATGGTTGTGCAGTTTAAGGTCATGCAGCACGGACCATTAAGTGGTGAAGGCATTCGACTCCATGGGGAACAGGGCCATCACCGGAGACTAGACTCCCTGAGGAGTGAGGTTGTGATGCAGGGAATGAACTTCTTGAAGAGGCAGGACAATGGTCCAGAGGGGAGTGTCGCGGCATGATCGTAGCACTAAGTGTTGGATGTCGCCCGCGGCGTTATGCTTAGATGGTTTGTATTAGGTATTTGTTGAAGAAGCAGCGTTAAATCCTTGACCAATGGTGCGGCGATAGCCTCTGAGAGAAGGCGCTCGACAATAGCCCTTGACGAAGGCACACAACGATGGCCCTTGACGAAGGCATGCAGCGATAGCCTCTTGGCTAGGCACCCAGCAATAGCCCCTTCCAGGCGTCAAGCTTGACCCGCCCCGGCCTAGTCTTATTGTCGTCAGAGGCTGGGGACTGAAGCATCATTTTAGCTTTGTCAAGGAAATTTTGCGGCATTGTTGAATATAAAAGGGGAAAAAAATCCCTTTTACTATTTTACCGAAGGGTAAAATAGTAGATGAGATTTTTAGAGAGAGCTAGAGCTTCTAGAAAGGGATTTCCCGCGAGAGATTCCCCGGCCAAGACATGCAGAGGCAGGTTGTTAGGAACTTTTCTGGCGAGCTTCAAGGGGTTGCAAGTCCTTGCAGCGTGATTACGAACATCGCCGGAGAGTGCCAAGGCTCTCTAAGCAAGGAACAGGGTTTCTTGGGGCCTTAGCAAGATTTCGCAGTGGTGCTTCTGCCGGGGCATGAGTGTTTCTCTAGTGGTTACGCAGGGTTGATAGGAGGTTGCAGAGAGTTCAGAGGGCTTTGTTGGTCCTCTAGCTATTGGAGGAGAAGAAGGAGTAACAACAGTGGGTTTACCGGGCACTCAGTGGAATTCCGGTGATCTTGTCGTGAATTGCTAAAGTGCAAACGCTGGGAAAAGGGAGATCCATAGGGTCTCAGGGAATCTTTCTAGGGATTCTAGTGGTTTTTTTTCCACTCTAGTAGTGAGTAGAAGGCAGGAAAAGGCTTTCCTGTGAATAGGAGTAAGTTTCTGGTGAAAAGGGGAAACAACAGGTGGGAACCTAAAGGGTTTTGGGGCTGTAACGGTCAAGAGACGAAGGGTCATGGGATCGTGAACAGTCACCTTCCGCATGCGCTGTGACAGGCCATGCCGCAAGTGGCAGGCGGCGTGTCCGTATTTTGAGGAACGCACGTGCAGCACATGCTTGACAGTTGAAGCACAAGCATTAACATATCTTGGTCGTGAGACGACAATACCACTTAGTGGGCAGACAGTGATAGTCTTCCCCCTTGGCTGTGGGATGGCGATACCCTGATAGCATTACACCCTAAGTGACCAATTGGAGATACGCCTTTATAAGCGCACTCCCTTCTCGGCCGCCTAGCGTCCTTTGCCAGTGAAGATTTTGGTCTAATGACCGAGTCTTTAGGTGCCATTCCAGATGTGAGGAATCTCCCACAAGAAGGGGAGCTTAGTACTGCTGAATTCACCAGCGAAAGCTTAGTGAGAGGCGAGCGAATCTGGCTCGCCGAGGCCTTATGTGAACTATGGTGGCCCATGAGTGTCACCTTCGTGAGCGCTTCCATCTAGTTGGTGGCGAGGAAGATAATGATGGGAATATGAGTATAGAGGAAGGGGTAGGCCTTCTGCATTGCCTGCACCGAAACATAGCCTCTAATGTGTGCTTCCCAACTCTAGGCAAATGGATGGTGGAAACCCCGAGTATGAATGGTCTTCTGCCAGCTTGCGGGTACAAGGAGAGCACCAGTACCTGAGGGGGTACTCCTCGTGGACCGTAAAGGTGTTGAGGAGTTTCAGAAATACCTTGAGACAAGCTTCTTTGGCGGCTGCCCTCCAATGCTAGGCGAGCTACTACGACCGTTGCTCTAACACGGTCAAAGTGTTGTTGGAAACTTAGAGCCATGCTAGCAACACATGGCTGCTTGGTCATGGGGAGGCAGGGATATCACTGATGGACCTGCACTTCATTGGTAGGCTGCCTCTCCTCAGCATTATGTACGATGAGTTCATTCCCCCAAACTCAGTCATTTAGAGGGGATAAAGTAGGTAAAGAAGCCCCACCGGCTGGGCTTTTAGAATTATTCATGATCTATTAGTAGCTTTATGATGAGCCCAAAGGTGGCGAGTCACCTTTGCCAAATGGGTAACATTCTTCTTCGGCGACTATACAGACGAAGCTGGTCCGTCCCCTAGAAAAGAGGGGAAGGAAACCCTACTAGTTTTCAAGCTACAAAATAAGAATGAGCACATCTACCTGGCGGCTTACTTGGTGCTCTTCTTGTGTAAATTTGCCTTGCCAGGAGGAGCAGACGTCATACGTCCTGACACTTCTTATGTGGCCTGCGACATGGCACAAGGGAAGGAGTACGCACTCGTACAACCTATTCTGTGAAGTATTTATCATGGCTTGGGAGCCACTTCGAGGGGAAGGCAACATCAAGGGGATGAAGAAGGGAATGGCGTCGTACATGGTGAGGCCTTCCCATGAGATTTCAAGGATCCTTTCCCAGTTCATTATGTGTATGGCTGGCTTGGAGCGTACTTCCCAGACACATACCTCAGAACCATAGAGTTAGAGGACACCGTGTGCCCATTTTTGCTGAAGATTGTCGAGCAGAGGGCAATTTTCGATCCCCCAGGCCACGCGCGTAGTTTGTTCTTCAATGATCACCTCCACATGACCTGAGTAGCATTCCCAATTGGAGGTCTCATAGATTGTGCGTATGTGGACGAGCTGGGCCACCACCTAGATGGTGACTTCACTGGCCCAAAAGAATTGATGTTTATGCTGGGTGTGAGACGCGGGGTACTTGCCTATTGCACTGTCCATGGCGTGAAGCTTGAGGGCTACTTTCCTCATCAGTTTGCTCTGCAGCATGTGCTGGATCAGAGCTACCCGTTCTCCATATTCTTTGAGAAGTGACATAACAAGGCAGCCCATTGGAAGAAGGACAAGTTGAGAACCCTCAGGGAGATTTGGCTCCCAAGGCACATTCGCACCGCCTAGGCCACATGCTTGGAGACCACCAAGATCAATAAGTTTGTGTTGCCCCGTTTTGGCAAGACGGTAAGAGCAACCGAGGCCCACGATCGCTAGTGAAGAATAACGAACAAGGGGTATTGGGATGTGGAACACCCTTGGAAAGGGAGAGGGTAACCGCTTGAGCCAAGACACATGGCAGCAGAAAATGGCTAGGACCCCTCTCCAAGGCAAAACTTTTACCTTGGGCTTACCTCATGACTAGCGCACGGTCGGGTAGCCTCGCTAGACTGCCGTGGACGAATCTTTGTCGTGATTTCTCAGTATGGAGAAAAATACGGAGAGTGTTTTTGACAGCCTCTCTACCATCTTCAAATGTAAGTAAGGCTGCAAAGTCCCAGGGAATGAAGGGGTCCGGCTCAGGATTTGAATAAGCTGATAAGGAGCAGCACTCATAGCAAGTTAGCTGCTAGTTCTTCCAAGTCTGACACCTCAAGGGCTACTGCGCCCAAGAAGGTGAAAGAAAAGAACAGGAAGCAGACTGCCCCAGTGACTCCTCATGCTTCGGTCAAGAAGATGATCAAGTCTTCGGGGTGTCAAGGGTGTAACGCTTCAGTGGTTCGTGAGTTATGGCTCCTCACCCTCAACTTCTTCAGAGAGTTGTGTGTCTCATGTCGTTCCTGCGTCGCCCTTTGCTCTTGAGGCTTCGACTTCTCCTTCTCTTGAACTTTCTTCTGGCCGTTCAAAAGCTCAAGCCGACGCCTCAGGGCCTACTTCCTGGATTGAAGTCACTTTGGATCTGGCAACGACATCAGCAGCTGAAGGGGAGGTCTCAATCCCAATGGTGGCAAACGAGGATGATGAGGGTGGCCTTGATGAAGCTGGCGCTAATAGGGCGGCGGAAGTAGAGAGGGCCTCTAGACCTCTGATGGTTGCCGTGCCTATCGAGGGAAGGGAAACCCTGGTAGAGCTTGTGGTAATAGAAGAGGATGAATCCTCAGGGGCTGAAGAGGGGCCATCCAAGCAGCAAGAGATGGCTGCTTCGAGTGATGCTTCTTCGGGGGGTGCAGAAGCATGACGCCCTGAGGGGTCAGGCTTGGAGGGCCCAGAGGAGGCACCCGTGACTGTAGAAGAGGCAAGCGCCTTGGGAGAACCTGTTGATGAAGTGATCACCGTGGGGGACAAGAGCAAAGAAGGAGAGGGAGAGGGTGTCAAACCTCCCGAAGTGGAGATGGTTCGAGAAGAGGGGATATAGGGTGAGATCGCTGCCTCAGGAGAGGAGGTCGCCGTGGTGCAACATGAGACTGAGGTTGCGGCTCCAGGAGAGGAGACCAGTCTTTCCCCGGCTGCAGTTGCTGCGCTTACAGATAGTGAGGCTACGGTACCTAAGCATGAGAGGACCGAGCCTGAAGTGGACATGGCAGGGGCTTTGAGCGAAGGGGTTGTCGTGGCGACAGCTGGGGATCCTCCTGTTGTGGTTGCTCCTACCGCATTGCGCAGGCCTACTTTCAGTGGTATACCGGGCATTTTCTTTGAGATGCTGCTAACGAGCTTCTAGAAGCTATAGGAGCTGCCTCTCGAAGAGCTTGGAGCAACGCTTTTGCAGTTGAGGGGGATCGCCCTAGGACGTGTCCCTGACATGCTCCCTTATTTTGACAGTATCTCCAACGAGCTGGAAGGGTGGAGGATCGAGGCCCTGAAGGCAGAGAAGGCCACAACGTGCCTAGAGGGCTCGCAGCTAGAATCATTGGAGGCTTCCCTAGCAAAGAATCAAGAACTGACATAGATCCAAGTAAGAGAGATAATGGCTATCGTCTCTTAGAAGTCTGCTCTTGTCGAGAAGGCTATAACATGCAATAACGTGGTGCAGACCTTGAAGGCGAATATTGCCAAATGAGCAATGGAGTTTACCAGATTGGAGGAGGAGACTGCAGCTTGGGGGGCCAAAGATAAGGGACTGGGTCAAAAGGTGCTGGACCTCGAGTACTCCTTGGGCGAGCAGCTGGCCCTAGTGGAGCACGAGGCTAGGCTGGTGGCCGAATTGAGAGTAGGCATCAAGCGAGCAAGAACCTCAGTTGATGAGTGCAAGGGACGGGTCAATGAGATTATTGACCATTTTTACAACATCTTTTTTTTCTCTTTATTGTAAAGAAATGACATTTTTGATTAATGAAATAATTCGTTTGCATGTCTCTTATTTTCCTTCCTTTTTTATTTCATTGCTTCCGCCCTTTCATAGCTTAAAAGAATAGCCCACTCCTTGCTTCGTCTTATGGCAGCCTGTTGTGGCTTCAATGACCTCGAATGGGGGAGCAGTTGCTTCCTCACCCTTGAGTGTTTGATTGGACAGGGGCTCATAATTCATGGTTCTCATGATTTGGTGAGCCTATTTGCTGTAAATGCTTCAGTCTGGGGAAGCTTTGGCTTCGATTCGAGGTACAATGGTTTTAAGCTCGTCATAGGTCTTTGTCTCAAGGAAAAACCTCTTTAAGTGCTTTGAAGCGATGCACATGGCCTCCAATTGACTCTGGAGGTTAGGAACTCGCTTCTTAGCTCTGTCATGGGGTCTTGTTCCTGTGAGCCAGAGGGATGACTCTTGTCTGCCTGTACTTCTTCGACAGCCCCAGAGAAGTGTAAGACCTTCTTTTAGCTGCTGATGATCCCCTTGTTCAAGGAGGATGGAACTTAGAGCACCTTCCTTCGTGTTTGGTATGCACATTCTGCTTCTAGAAGAGCGATGGGGATATGCAGGACCTTTTGCTGGTCCAATGTATAGGTGACCCTCAGTGCTGGAAGGTCTACCTCTACGGCTTCCTCAAGCTCAGGAGTTGCTTCCAGCTCATCGTTTTGCTCTGACGAATTGGAAGTAGGGGGGAGGGTTCGTCTTTGGGAGAGGATACCATGACCTTGAAGAGGTGGCAAGGTATACTCGGGTGGATCGGAGTCAAAAGGAGTTCACCATTCACCACTAAGGATAGTTGGGTCAACCTCAATGGTCTCCACTTCAGTCGCGTATTCCTCTAGGTTAGAAAGATCTTTCAGCAGGGCCATACGATAATCTCGAGACAGCAGGAGGGCATCATAGATACTTAAAAGGGCTGAAAGATTTCTCAAATGCCCAATTACGTCGTACTTCACTTCATCCTCATTAACCTTTTGTGTTCCTGATCCAATCACTGGTGTAGGTGGTAGGGTAGTCTTAGGAACAGACTTTGGTTGGGTTTGGTTTTGGCTGACTTTGTTGCTTGGCCAGTGAGGTCCGGGTTGATGGGAAAGTGATAGGGACTTGTATTAGGGATGTAGAGGTTTGGGGTTGAGGTTTAGGGG
Organism: Amborella trichopoda; assembly: GCF_000471905.2. The sequence continues at coordinate 329,968 of NW_006499617.1, read as the reverse complement.
AAAGAGAAGGATCAAGAAACTTGAGGGCCTTGAGCTTTTGGGTGTGGGCTATAGTTTATTTCCCGATTTTAGACCCATTTGCCCCGTTCTAGTTGGTACTTCCAATATCTGCACCATGTGGGAAGCCTCTTTAGAATGGGAGCCTGAAAATGACTTAGTTTTCGCTCGGGTTGACAGGGCATCAACGGCTGAATCCAGCCGCTTGAGCCAACATCTCTCTGAGGCGTTCTTGCTGTAATTGGGTGAGGCTGGTGCCTCCGAACTCTCTGTTTAGAGTGTCAAAGTCTGGGCACCGTAGAGCTGCACTTGTGGAGAAAATAGAAGAGGAGGGAGGAGAAGAAGAGTTAGAACGTTCTGGGCAGCTTTTTAGGTCGTCGCTAGAATTGGACGTGTGTAGGGGGTATTTTAGATCTTGCCTCGGCCTTGACCGTTGTAGGGTGCTTTTAGTGTCATCACTCATATTGGAGGAATCCCATGCTGCTGGTGGCTCAAGGATGTTGGCCTGATTGGAAGAAAGGACGAGGCGAGCTGTGCTTGGGATGAAGTCCTGCAAGGTCGGAAATGGGGGGAGAGGCCTGAGAAATTCTTCCTCGACTGGAGGTTGAGGAAGACGATTCCTTTGGCGAGCTGATCTAGGCACTTGCCGTCTCCTTTTGGATCTTTGAGGGGGTGTTTGGACCGCCTTCTCTAGCTGATGAGTAGTCTTAGCTTGATGGACTGCTTCATGCTTTAGGGATTTGAGCCTACTTCGCCCATGGTAGACTTCCCAGGGCTGAGAGGTCGAGGGTTCCAAAGGGTCCAATGCATGCTCGTGAAGGGCTTGTAGTGTGGCGTCCTCTGGAATGATAGTGACGGCTTGAAAGTGTTCCGGGAGGACTGCACAAACGATGTGGCCTTGCTAGACTTTCTCCGCGACTATAGTTTCGAATCCCGAGCACTCATTTAGCTCATGACCCCAAACTTGGTGATAAGGGCACCAGAGTTTTTCCATGCCCTAAGCACGTCGCTTAAGCTGCCTGGCAGGCTTGGGAGTGACGAGGTCCTGTTGAAGCATCGCCTCGAAGATGGCCTGTAGAGGGTCTGGTCCCATGTTTCCTTGGGCTGACACCGAGAGGTCTTCTTGCACATGCAGAAGAGGGACTTGAGGCGTCCTCCTGGGTTTCCTTGAACTTCTTGACACTGCTGCATCTTCTCTACTTGAAGCTTATGGAAGCCAGTGCACTTGCTGATGTCGTGATCTCATATATGATGATATGTGCACTAAAGGTTCTCGTTTCCTGGAGGCAGGAACTTGGGCTTCCTTGTCAGCTTGGGAGTGACGAGTCCTTCCTCAAGCATTTTAGAGAAAAATGCACCAAGAATAGCAGGTGCCTCGTCACCCTCTTGGATCGTGACTATGTGAGAAGCCTTAGTTGCGCCGAACGCTTTCTTCAACTCTTCGAGCTTTATCTGACCCTTGTTGATAAGGGCTTCGATAGTGTCGTTGAGTTTATAGCAGTCATGAGTAGGGTGGCTTACTCTCCTGTGGTAGGAGTAATACTTCTCATTTGTCTCCTGCCCTGCCAACTCTTCAGTATTGGCCTCCGGCAACTAGATCATGTTTTGTTCTAACAGCAGTCAAAGTAGTGTAGGCGTTCACTCCTTGTTGAAGGGGAAAACTTTGTTCTGGGTCTAGATCCAGAAGTCATTTTGTTTAGAATTTTTAGGAGGCGGGAGCTGATTATAAGACTGCTGCTTGCCCCTGGCCGGAGACGTATGTGCCTTTGAAAGGTCCAGGGTTTGAGGAGCCACGCTCTTAGTGTTGGTCATGGTAACGACCGCGCTGATCACTGCTTTTTGCTTGCCTCGATTGTTGGAGCGAGAGTTTAAACCGGAGGGTTGCTGATGAGGGCCGCCATGGTGCTTGAACAACCCCTCAATATAAACTTCCTTAGAGATGAGCTTTGACATGGAGGTTGGATTGGATGCCTCAACATGCAGAGCGATCTCAGGAAGCATATTCCGTATGCAGGTCTGGACCGCTTCCTTCTCAGTCATGAGAGTGGCATGGAAGGTTGCCAACTCTCTCCATCGGGTGATGAACTTGTCAACCAGCTCACTAGGGTCTTGCATCAGGGTGAGGAGTTCGATGGTCTTCATGTTTCTCTAGACTTCGTAGAAGTGTTGGTAAAACAACTGCTTCATCTCTTGGAATGTGTGTACCGAGTTGAAAGGCATTCGAGCAGACCACTGGAAGGCTGGCCCTTCAAGAGTCTCGACGAACTGGTGGAGGAGGAGTTGTCCGTCAGTTGCCATCCCTCGACCGGCCGCCTGGAAGTGAGCAGTATACTGGTGCTGAGACGTAGTACCCTTGAACAAGGGGAGCTTCCCCTTTGATAGTTCGGAGGGAAGGGTACTTGGTCAATGTACGAAGGGTATGGCTTCTGGTAGAGCGGTGTCTCTTGCATTTCTGGGACCTTGTTCTTGAGGTTATGGGCCACCATAGCATCTATGTCGGTTTGAGAGACCCCACGAGAGGCAGAACTATCTTGGGAGGCCAGTGGAGGAGTTTGCCTTGGAACTGTGTCCTCAGCGATTGGGGAATCGGTCTCATGGTGAGAGAAAGTGAGCCTCGAAGATTCAAGGCATTTCATCTTTTCAAGGATGGCTTGCATCATTACCACGAACTTGGTCACTCTATCTTGCTGGGCTTCGTTCGGGTCTTTGATCACCATGATGCTGACCATCTCTTCTGGGAGGTCAGAGCCAAAAGGAGGAGAGGACTGCCGAGGTCGGTGAGTCATGGGTGGCAAGTCAGTATGTAGGGGCTCAGCTTGCCCTGATTGGATTCGATGCTTGTATGCCGATCTTGTTAGGATTGGTTCTCAACGGTCTTGAGACTATGGCTTCTGGGCGGTGACGATCCAACAATACTTTTGGACTCACTCAGGTTATGGAGTTTGGAGAGGGAAAAATGGGTTACAAGGCAGGAGGTCATTAAGGGTGGTGACCTCAACTTCCTTGGAGGCTCCTTTGGTCAGGATCCGAAGACCTCTCTTCTGCTTAACCTTGAGACGGCTGTGGACCTCATTCCAGAACCGAGCCTGAGACCTGGGCTGCCCCGCCTTCTTTGAACATGTAAGGGATGTGTTTATGAGTTGGAGCAAGGAGTGGGGTCCAAGGACAAAAGGCAACTTGGACGCTGGAGTCCTATGTCTGACATCAAGCTGCTGTCCTGAGTTCCTTTGTGGGGTCCATGTGCACGGCTAACTTGAGGCTGGCTCAAGATGGTACTCTTAAAGAAGACCTTTGAGTACCAGGGCGTGAGATGCTTGGCTGGTGTCGGGCGAGCGACAGAGGAACTACTTGGTTCATGACTCCACTTGAGTCTGGACTTGGGAGGAACCTGCGAAAGCAGTGCGTGTGCACCTTTAGGGTTAGACGTCCGGGTAACTTGGGGGTCAACCCCGACTCGGTCAATTGGTTTGACCTTGGAGGTCGATACCCATGAGCTTATGTTTGTGCGAGACGAGGCAAAATCTCATCTCTCACAGAGTGGGGACGTGTGGGTTTACGATGAAAATCTGACAGAGCTTTTGATGAAGATCTCTCCAATTTTAACACCTTAAACTAATTAAAAAGATGTAAATAAAGTGGTAGAGAAAGAGGAATATATCGAATTCAGATCTGAGGCCAGATTTGCCTGAAAACGAGCAGATCTACTCTTAGATCTGTGGTAGAGCCAGCATGACCCAAAGCATTAAGATAAAATTTTGAAGACAAGTTAACCGATCAAAAATAAATAAAAGAAGCAAAACAGTAAAAAGAAGAAAAAAGAGGGAGAAATAAATAATACCAAACTAGGCCAGATGGTCTGGGATTCCCGAGCCATCAAGGGCTCGCCCGTATCAAAACCGGTCCTCTTTGCCTATCTGATTCAAATGTTGACCAGTAGATCTCTGATGTAAAGGGTTAGATCTAGGGTTGTTGTGCCCTAATTATAATTTTGATATAGGGTTTTTGTGCCTTAGGTCTAGGTTTTCTCAGTCTTAGGGGTTAGGACTTTAGGAGGCTAGGGTTATTATCTTCTCTAGGGTTTTCAATCTAGAGATTTTTCTATAGCTATCGGCCTTTCTGGGGTCTGAAGAAGAATTTTCTTGATTTTCTAAGGGTTTTGTGATCTCCAATGGTTGAATATGAATTATGAGACTTTCTCTAACTTTAGGGATTTTTTGGGATTTTTCCTAAATTTTTAAGAATTTTCTAAGGGTTTTTCCTATTTTTAGTATTTTGGGTAATTTTCCTAGTTTCGAGAATTTCTATGGTTTTTTTGGTCTCTTTTTCTCTCTTCTTTTGGGTTAGGGAGAGGGAGAATTTATAAGATTCAATTGGTGATTTTTCCTAAATGTTTTGAAGTTTTTTCGAAATTTTTGAATTTATCTTGAAGTTTTAGCCTTATCTAATTAAAAAAACATATTTACTATGTCATCAGATGTGTTGACTGCATCATCAGCCCACGTCTGGGCATGTCGGGCCCGTTACAGCCCGGGCCACGGCCTGACAGTTGGGTCTTATAGGGACTAAATTGTCATTTATTATATCATTTTATTCGTAAGTCCGATTCAGGCGATTCTTGGACCGTTGGAAAGATCTTGGGTTCTACATCAAATTGAGATAGGATTTGGGTAGTTTTGGGGTAATTAAATTGAGTCTACTACGATAATGTGGTCCTAAAGTATAAGAAAACCATAGAATTTGCCAGATTTAAAATGTGGTATCTACAATTGCCCCTCTTTGACACTCCATGTACTTCGAGGAACATGTGAGTGGCAAAGAAGTAGGCACTTTGGTGTTCCCTGTCCTTCGAGGGGTAGGTGAATGTCAAAGATAAAGCAGACATATTAAATTTCTTCATGAGGTCACGTGGTCCGAGGGCACACCAACTATCCCTCTAAGTCATTGTACTCACCGAGCTCACCCACCTGGGGTATTTTTCCTCTTAGGGTTTTAGACGTGAGATGTCGGTGAGTTACACAAGCTTGAAAGTCGAGTTGGATTTCTAGCCATGCCATTTAACTTTAGGGCTTTTGTAGTTTTAATTTTGAACTCTAGCATTTTTTTTTATCTCCTTAGGGTTTCCTAAGGCTGTCTATAGGAAAAGGCTTTCTATAGGAAGATACTTGTCTGGCCGAATTCGAAGTAGGAGATAAGGCAGCAACGCGGCAATCGCGACAACGCGGTAATCATCATTTACGGGTGTCCAAGCTCCTTCATTTTTTTAAGAATTTTTTAGAATTTTTGAAAGTAGGGGAAGACTTTCAAATAGAACCTAGAGCAAAGTCAAATTATGATTTTAATAAAGAAATTAAAGTTTTTTAAAGATACAAGACATATAGTGAAAATTTTGGAAAGATAAAGATATTTCGAAAAACCAGGTTGGTTAGCAGTTTTAACTCCTGCAACCATAGAGCCCTCTAAGCATTTTAGCGTCATGCAGTGATGGATCATATACGTCAATACGAGGATAGATGGAATCCATTGAACAGGGTGGTTGTGCTCTGGATACACCTGACCTTTTGCTTCATACAGGGCTAGACGGTACCTACCTCGGCCCTTTTACATCGCATGAGTTTGATGTTTTTCCATCGAACAGGGTAGTTGTGCTCTGGATACAGCCGACCTTTCACATCATACGGCGATAGACAGTAGCTTCCTCAGCTCTTTTACGTCGCACGAGTTTGACGTCTTTCCATTAAAACAGGGTGGTTGTGCCCTAGATATACCCGACCTTTCACGTCATACGGGGAAAGACAGTACCTGTCTCAACTCTTTTACGTCGCACGAGTTTGACGTCTTTCCATTAAACAGGGTGGTTGTGCCCTGAATACACCCGAACTTTCATGTCATATGGGGATAGATGGTACCTGCCTTGGCTCTTTTATATCGCACGAGTTTGATGTCTTTCCATTGAAATAGGGTGATTGTGCCTTGAATACACCCAACCTTTCATGTCATACGGGGGTAGACGATATCTGCCTCGGCTCTTTTACATCGCATGAGTTGGACGTCTTTCCTGTCTTGACTCTTTAACGTTGCACGAGTTTTACGTTTTTTCTATCTCAGCTTTTTACGTAGCACGAGTTTGACGTTTAGCCTGTCTCGGGTCTATAACGTCGCGCGAGTTTGACGTTTATCCAATCTTGGCTCTCTTATATCGCACGAGTTTGACGTTTATCATGCTCGACTCTTTTACGTCGCACGAGTTAGATATTTTTTGAATTGGACATTGGGACATCATACGTACACACGGGGATGAGCTTGCCTCATTTTGCCTCAGGGGATCTAGTCGAGAGAAAAACGCTCCCAGACTAGCCAATATCGTCATTGGCGAGGTTCACCCATCTCTGATATGTGGTAGTTGATAGTTTTACTAATACAACCATGGAGTGCCTGACTAGTTTCAAGCCTTCATAACAGGCGTAGGAAGTTGGCTTAGAGAATGAGGCTAGATCGACTAACAGTTTAACCTCTTGTAGTGATGGAGGAAGTCCTTTCTAAAAGAGTTTTGGAAATTGAGGGTTTTATTAATCAGATTGAAAAAACGCTTTTAAAAGGGACGAGCCTTACAGTTTTTCCACCTGCGGCCCCTTTGGTGGTCATTTTCTTTATTATATTTTACCCAAAGTTGATGAAAGGATTTCCTCATGGGATCGTGAGAACTCATTAGTCTAAAAGTTGTCTTTTTACCTTTGGAGCTTTCATTCATTGCTTCGCAGGTCCATGATGAGTTCTCTGGATTCTTGCTGAACTTCCATCTTATAGAGGTCTTGATGTTCTTCCAGGATTCGTCGAAGTCACTTTGGTTTTCCATTCATATCACACTCCTGCATCTTTCTGAGTTGGTTATGTTTGGAACCTGCAGGGTTTAGGAGGAGTCTTCATCCTTAGATTTTGCCTGTGTCGTATTGTTGAAACTTGCAAGTACTTGTTTGTACTTGAGTGTTTTTTTAATAAGAATCTCATTCTTGGAGTATTTTCTTTTTTTTTTTTTTTTTTACTCGTGACTTGTCCCTTTTAGGTTTTCACCTACGTTTC
>NW_006499617.1:269425-314304 GCF_000471905.2 Amborella trichopoda | reverse complement strand
ATATTATCGTGTTTATATTGATGAAATAAGACTACTTGAAACATGGAAGAAGCAGGAAACAAAAAAGTTTATGATAAACTAAGTAAAATAGAAAAGCCAGATTGAACTGAAAAATATTTTTTTTGCATTTTTAAAAATTTTATTTTGATCTAAATTTTTTTTTGAGTCACAAAAGAGTGTCTAGAACAGATCCACAAAGTTCCAGAGGTTTTTGAGACCTTTGAATTTGGGCAACACTGGGAGTGTGGCCCAGAAAAAGTAGGGTTTCGGAGCACCGTAATCCTGGATTCTGGTCACAAACAACTTTTGGGATCTTTTGTGACTAAAAAAAGTAAAAAACAGTGAATAAAAATTGTATTTTGAAGCTTGGATCAAGCTTGAAATAACCCCATGGTGGGGGCCAAACTGTTTACGATGAAAATCTGATAGATATTTCGATGAAGATCTCTTGAATTTTACCATCTTAAACTATTTAAAAAGATCTAAATTAAGTAGTAGAGAAAGTGGGGCCGATCAATTTCAGATCTGAGGCCAGATTTGCATGGAAACGAGCAGATATACTCTTAGATCTGTGGCAGAGCCAGCATGATCCAGAGCATTAAAATATGATTTTTAAGACAAGTTAACAAATAAAAAATAAATAAAAGAAGAAAAACAGTAAAAAGAAGATGAAAGAGAGAAAAAAGAGATAAAAAAAACCTTAGATATTCTTGAAATTATGAAAATTACCAAAAAAATCCAAAAATAGGAAAAACCCTTAGAAAATTCCTAAAAATTTGAGATAAATCCCCAAAAACTAAAAAAAATCTCAAAATTCATATTCAACATCTGGAGATCACAAAACCCTTAGAAAACTAAGGAAATTCTCTTCCAAACCTGAGAGAAACATAGAGAAACAGATAGAGATTGAAATCTTAGAGCTTCAAAAAGACAGAAACCCTAACCTCCTGAGACCCTAACCCCTAAGCTTGAGAAAACCTAGACCTAGGGCACAACCCTAGATCGAACCCTTCTATACCAGAGATCTGCTGGTCAACATCCGAATTAAAGAGGCAAAGAGGATCGGTTTTGATATGGGCGAGCCCTCGAAGGCTCGGGAATCCCGGGCCATCCGACCTGATTTGGTATTATTTCTTTCTCTCTCTTTCTTCTTCTTTTTACTTTTTTGATTCTTTTATTTATTTTTGATCTGTTAACTTGTCTTAAAAATTGTATTTTAATGCTCCGGATCATGCTAGCTCTACCACAGATCTGAGAGTAGATCTGCTCATTTCCAAGCAAATTTGGCCTTAGATCTGAATTCGATCTGTCCCACTTTCTCTACCAATTTATTTACATCTTTTTAATTAGCTTAAGGTGTTAAAATTCGAGAGATCTTCATCGTAGGATCTGTCAGATTTTCATCGTAAACAGTGTGTGCTGAGAGGAAGGACAAAGCGGTCGACCCTTATGTGCTCGAGGTGGCATAGAGCTAGCGTTGCCCCGATCTGTGGAAAGCGAATGCATGACGCACACATGGTTTGGACCAAGAAGCCCTGGCCCTTGATGCGAGCTCAAGGCAACGTGGGGGTTGTCCCTAGCTGTGGCTCGAGTGGATGGACCACGAGCCCATGGGTGTGTGCAAGAGGTGGACGCTACAGGGTCTCTGCCTTGGTGTGCCGAGCCTCTAAGTCTAGAGGTTCAGAGAGGTGAAAGAGTATAAGGGATTGCCTTGCGGTGAACCTTAGGAGCGATGACAACTTGCTTACCTCCCGCGAAAGGGGCTAGGGCAGCCTTCAGGCGTGCCCCAGCAATATGAATGGTAAGAGACTTGCCAGTAGCATGGTGCATGTTGTGTGCGGTGGCAGACATGCCACCGATGTCAGGGGCCTTGGTGGAGGGTCCACTAGGGCAAGGAAGAGGGGAGTCAGGGACTTTTAAGTCTCCTCTCGCGCTAACCCAGGCAAGAACCTGGAAGCCAAACTATGAGTCATGACTCAGACGGAGAGTAGGGAAGGAAGCTTGAGCAGTTCACTTCCCTGGGATAGTCACGAGTGTGGGGATAAGGAAGTCCCCAACTCGAATGAACGGGTTGAACAACCCAGGTGCCATAGAAATTAATGCAGGAAGTAAAAGAGAATATTGGTCAAACAAGAGTGAACTGATGAAGGGGTAGTAAGTCCCGAATGGAGTCGTCAAGCTGGTTAGGTGCCTCGATCTCACCTTTCAGATCTAGATGATCTGACGACACGTATCTCGGATTTTTAGCGAATTTGAGATTTGAGATCGCTCTCTCATAACCTTGCTCAGCAGCAAGGGCATGTATACCAACCGATGAGAGAGGAATTTAATGTGGGTTCGGGACTTACTCGGGCTGACTCGCATGGGCGCCCTCTTAGATCACGAAGAAAGCCCAGTTACTTTAGCTGGTTCGGAATCACCTCCCATGACCTGCAATCCTCTTGTTTTCTGCACAACATTTCTATGGTTAATTGGCAAGACAAGTGGGTCGAAAAGACCCACCCTTATCTTAGGGCATCGCATGCTCATATGAGGGAGTGATGAAATAGAAGGCTTCTAATAAATAGAGAAAGTAGAAGAAAACTTGAGAATGGGGCGAGCCTAGCACCCGAAAAGCTACCAACTTGGAGTTGTAGCAAGACGGGCATTGTTCTCAAGACCAGCACCGTGATAGTACTACTTTAAACTGAGACCGATATGGCAGTGCTAGGTTAAGTCTACCCTCAATCAAGTAAGGGGACAAAAGAATGAGGAGATGAAAAGAGAGTAAAAAGGAAGAGAGTGAGACAACAGAGGGGATAGGTTCCCGATAGTGTTAGGCGTTGCCACCCATGACCGTGGAGTAGTAGTGCCACAGCCCTGGAATGGTGTTAGATACTACCTCTCACAATTAGAGGGTGAGTAGAGGACTACGAACGACGCTAGACATCGACGTTGGCAACATAAGAAGGTAACGCGCCCCTGCATGGGCAGCGATAGCCTCTTATGAAGTGCGTTGTGATAACCATTTGCGAAGCCCATGGCGGTAGTTATCATGAGGCGCACAGTGACAAGAGTGGGACGCAAGGGAGACGACAATGAGCACCGAATGCGTAGAGGAAGCTTGCGGATGGTGATGGGCACCGAGTCCACGATGGAAGCTCGCGGACGGTGATAAGTGTTGCGGAGGCCTCTAGCGTGTGTATTGCCATCTGTGATAGGCGTGCAACAGGAGAAGACCCTTGCGGGCGGCAACGCGTTTTGTCGTCTGAGCTCTTCATTAAGACGTCGAAGCTATGTTTGTGGACGGCGATGAGCAGTGCCCTCTGTAGGCCTCACTGGCAGAGAGAGACAGACAAACGAATAGAAGGGGAAGAAGACTCGCGCATGACATTGCCATCCCCATGCGCGACCTGTGAGACCACGAGAGAGGCATGCACGACACTACAACTGCCGCACATGGCCTCCTCGAGGAACTCAGATGAAGAAGAGGAAGAAGAAAGAGAGGAAGAGAAAGAAGAAGAAGAAGAAAGAGAAGAAAAGGAAAGGAAGAGAGAGAAGATCTACCTCAAGCCTAGAGGTACCGATCAAAAGTTTATCTCACCTTTCTCTCTTTCTCTCTCCAAACGTGACCCAATAATGGTAAGAAAGAGAAATTGTATTAAATAAAAACTCTCTCTTAAGTAAAAACTCTCTCTTTGTGAGGGATTGAATCCTTTGATGCGTACAATGATGGTACGTATATGTAGAATTTGCCCCAAACATGCGTGGATGATCAAAAGTAACCCTAACTGTTGAAAATTAACATAAAATTAAAATAAAAGAAATTAGAAAATAAGGTGAAAAATGACAAATTTTCCCCTTCTTAACAATTTGTGGAATCCATAACAGTCCAAGTGTTGCCCGAGAACTTGCCGGATCTTACATGAATGATCCCGGGTTGTTTTGAAGCCCGGTTGATCGAAAGATAATTGTTTTCTTATAGGGCTCGGCTTGTCGATCGATTTGATACCAACTTCGAGCCATAGATCATGTTTTTTGTACACGATCATGTGACTTGAAATTTGAATGAATCTTGAAACTTCAGATCGATTGTGTGCTCGTTCTTTGATGTTTTTCTACGATTTCTTCTTTGGAGTACATTGAACATGCCGCCACGATCACGAGGCAACAAACGCAGTTCAATTCCGTTTTTGGACAAGGATTTTGCATCCTTGGAACTTTGGTCGGAATTTGCAGTGGCTTCGTCGGCTTCGTGTACGGAATCTGACTGTTCATCATGTACGGGGTTCAAGTCAAAGATGACCCGAGACCTTACGCACGCAATAGAATTGGTCTCACGTCAATCGGGCTTCCGAGCAGTGTGAATTGGCTACTCGAGTGAGGCACAACGCTGCTGAATTTTCTGCACTTTCTTCACGGATCAACAACTTCCCTCTAGCTTTTCTTCACGCTCGGGTATCGTCGGGATGCATGCCATATATCGAATCTCTTGTCCTGATGCGACGAACATGCTCACCAAATTTATAGGCGATCCGACTTGAGATGGGTGAGATATGAGTGTCGAAAGTCACTGGTAGTGACTGTCCCTTCAATGGTGTAGAGTTGCAGGGTGGCCGCATGGGAATAGTATGTGGCTCCTCCTGTTTCACTAGTTTGCCTATAACCTCTTCTTGGAGTGTCTGTTCATGCTAAAATTTGACCCTTGGGGGTTTTAAACCATGCCAAATCCAATAATGGTAGTCCCACAGCAAATTGAGACACAAAAAATGTAGCTCTAGTTATAAGGTCTGTTTCAAGGTGCTAGAGGCCGATTTTGCCAGAACTGTTTCTTAGTTTGCACTACCTTAAACATGTCAGAATGAGACGAAACTTGACAAGAGACTTTTGAGAGACCTTATGAAGATATTGGCCAGTTCTGGGGCTATTATGAGAATGTTGGAATTTCCACTGTTTGGTAGGCTTTCATTGAGCAGGGGCCCCATGATGATGAAAAATATCTTCCAATAGTGCAGTTTAACCTCTTTTATAGTTTAAGGTCATAGAGTTTTGATCATGTTTTGGGTCGTGCACCTAGACCATTTAGGTGGGTAGGGAATGTGACTCCATGGGGAACAAGTTATAACTGGAGACTTCACTCCAAGGGGATGCAAAGTGGTGGGCTGCTTGTGGGGATGATAGGTCACAATCTGGGGAACTAGGGAAAAATCTACAGCCAATAGTGCTTTAGCATGAGCACGGCGCTACCATAGGAAATGTGAATGGTATGGCGCACGACGTTTAAGCCTTTGTCGAGGTGCACGACGGTAACACTTTGTGAAGTGCGCAGTGATAACTCTTTGTGAAGCGCATGACGATAGCTGGTGAGGCACGCTGCGATAGCCTTTAGTGAAGCGCGCGGCGATAACCCCTTGTAAAATATGTGGCGATAGCCTCTGGTGAAGGGCGCGGCGATAGCCCTTTGTGAAGCACGTGGTGATAGTATCCGAAGGATGCACGGTGATAAGTCATAGCGATAGCAACAGATGGCAGTAGGTTCATGGGGCACAGGCGGCAACGATTCGTATTCGAGCCTCGGGCTTGACCCGCCCTGGCCTGAACCTATCGCCGTCTAAAGACAAGGACTTGAAGCTTCATTTCAAATTTGTGAGGGGCACTTTGCGGCACTATAGATTATAAAAGGGGGTAAAACCCCATTTTACTACTTTACTGAAAGGTAAAATAGTGAAGTGAGTTTTAAAGAGAGCTGAAGCTTCCATCGAAAGACTTCTGACAAGAGCTTTTGGCCAAAACTTGCAGCGTGCATGCGTTCAAGAGCTCTTCAGCGAACTTGAGCAAGTCTTAAGCCTTGCGGAGTGCTTGCGAAAGTTTTCAGAAAGTGTCACTCGAGCAGAGATTAGGGAGCTTCGTGGAGATTCACCGAGACATTTTCGAGGAGGAACAACAGCTATCGTGAGATAAATAGTGGTGCCATCAGGTTGCGACACCATTTTCAGTGTGCTTAAGGACTTCTTAGTGGACTTCTGGAGAAACTGCGAGGGTCACAATGGTACTCTGTCGGAGTTCCATTGATCGTCCGATCATTTTGTGGTTGCCGAAAGGTTGCAGAGAGGCCAGGGGATTCTGATGGTCTTCTGGTTATTGGAAGAGAAGAAGGAGAAGCAGTAGTGAGCTCACTGGAAACACAGTGAAATTCTGACGAGTTGAGGAGTGTGACGAAGAGAGAAGGGAAACCCATAGGTTCACAAGGGAGCTTTTATAGGAATTCTGATGGTTTTTTGTTAGCTTCGATCACCAGTGGAACAGAAAGAATAGACGGGGAAGGGTTTCTCGGTGAGTAGGAGCGAATTTCTGACTAGGAGAAGAAACACTTGTAGGGGAAAGAACAGGGTCAGAAGTAGTTTCTCGGTGGATAGAGAAGTGTTTCCAGCTAGGGGAGGAAATGCCGATAGGGGAAAGAATAGGGTCAAATGGGGGTTTCCGACGGGTAAGAGCGAATTCCAAGCGAGGAGAGGAAACACCGATGAGAACTCGAGGTGTCACAAGCTTGTAACGATCAGGGAGGTGAAGGGTCATGGGACGGCGAGCGGTCACCCTTCGCACGCACGGTGACAAGCATCATCGCGAGTGTCAGGCGATGTGCCAAGATTTCAAGGGACGTGGTGTGTCGCACGTGTAACGTGTGTGAACAGCTTGCAGCTAGTCTTAGACATAGACGAAATTAACGGTGCTTCTGCTTTACCTCGATAGAAGGCGATAACCCTTTAGTCGTGAGACAACGATAGCCCTGCCTTTCATGCACAACGATAGCCTTTTTGGTTGTGAGATGGCGATAGCCCTACCTTCTGTGCATGACGATACTACCTCAGTGGGCAGATGGCAATAGCCCTTATAAGAGCAGCTGACGTTATGCCTTAAGTGACCAGCCGATGATACGCCCTTGCGAACACTGTCAGCTCTAAGCCTTAGAATTTTTTGGGAGTTTTACGTAGCGGCGATAGCTTTGCCTTCTGCACACGACGATAAGACTTCCTCTTAGTGACTTGCACATGGCAGTGAAGCCTTTGTTCTAGCTTCATGGCCCAGCCTTTAGGTGTCATTCCAGATGTGAAGAACCTCCCACGAGTAGGGGAGCTTGGCACTAACGAATTCACCAGCGAAAACATGGTGAGGGGTGAGCCAATCTGGCTCAGTGAGGCTTTGTGTAAACCGAGGTGGCCTTTGAGTGTCACCTTTGCTAGTGACCCTGTTCGCTTCGAGGTTAGAGAAGATGGCGACGGGATAGTAAGAATAGAAGAAGGGTTAGGCCTCCTCCACTGTTTTCTTCAGAATATAGCCTGGCGAGGACTTACCGACCCTAGGTATGAGAATGGTGAAGACCTCAAGCTTGAAGTGGTCTTCTACTGGTCTCCGAGTGCAAGAGAAGCACCAATATTTGAAAGGGTATTCAACCTGGACTGTAAGGGTTCTGAGTTGGTATAGGTATACTCTGAAGCGCGCTTCCCTGCTGGCTGCCATTCAGTGCTCAGCGAGATACTATGATCGTTGTTTGAACGCAGTCAATGTGTTATTGGCAACTTGGAGCCATGCCAGTAATACATGGCTGCTTGGTCATGGGGAAGCAAGGATGTCTTTGCTAGACCTGTACTTCATCGTTGGGCTCCCGCTCATCGGTGCTATGTATGACGAGTTTGTGCCCCAAACTCGGTCATTTTTTGAGGAAAATGGGTCGGGAAAGAAGACCCGCTAGCTGGACTACAAGAGTTTTTGGGGTTTACTAACTACTCGGCTCTGAGTCTAAGAAAGGACACGTCTCCTTCACCCAGTGGGTGGCGGTCTTCTATGGGGACTTTGATGATGAGGTTGGCTTAAGCCAACAAGGAAAGGGGAAGGAATCCATGAAGGGGCCCCTCCAGTATTTGAGCTTCACCATGGGAATAACTTGGCAGCGTACCTGGTACTCTTTCTGTGTAAGTTTGCTCTTCCCAGAGGAGTAGACATGATACATCCAAGCACATTCTATGTAGCCTGTAACATGGCGAGGGGGCGAGAGTACGATAGCCAGTCTTGTGCAACATCTATTATGTCTTGGGAGCCATGTCTAGGGGAAAAATGTATTAAGGAGACAAAGGAGGGAACGACATAGTGGATGGCAAAGGCTTCACAGGGGACTTCAAGATGCCTTTCTCCATCCACTATGTGTATGGATGGTGTTTGAATGCATTTTTTAGAACATTGGTCCCTGATGCAGAATAAAGAAGAAAGCAGGTCAATAAAGCTTACAAAATAAGTGGAAATTTTGACAATTTCATAATTTCTCCAAAATCGATCAAGATCTTCATCATCACTTCAGAAGGCCACCTGCCAAGTTTCATCGCCATCATGCATGTCTAATGCAGTTAACTCAAAGAAACAATTTCAAAAAAATTGGCTTCTAGCACTCTGAAATGGGCCTCGTAACTAAAACTATATTTTTGGTATGTCAAACAGCTGTGAGACCACCGCCATTGGATCTGACATGATCGAAAACCCCTATGGGTCAAGTTTTAGCTTAATTGGGCACTCCAGGACAAATTTATTGGTAAAATACCAAAAGAGGGTGGGCCGCACACTATTCCCGTGTGGCCACCCTGCACCAAAACACCATTAAAGGTGGTTATTTTTACAGTCACGGGTAGTGACTTTCAGAGCCTATATCTCACTCGTTCTAAGGCAGATCGCTGTCAAATTTTGTGAGCATGTTCGTCTCATCAAGACGAGCGTTTCGATATGTGTGACGATACTCGAGCAGGGAGAAAAACTAGAAAGAAGTTTCTGATCCGTGACGAAACATGCAGAAAATTCAGCAGCAGCATGCCCCACTCCAGCGGCCAAATCACAACGCTCATATACCCGATCGGTACGAAACTAATTGCATTATATGTGTAAGGTCCGTGGCCATCTCTGGTTTGAACTTCATGTATGATGAACGATTGGATTTCACACACAGAGGCATCAAAGCTATTGTCAATTTCGGCCGCCAGATTCAAGATTCCGACCAAAAACTGAAGACAACCAAATCTTCATCCGGACTCGAAATCGAGCTACGTTTATTGCAACGTGATCATGACGGTATGTTAGTGTAATTCAGTAAAAAAATCACAAAGAAACATCAAGGATCGAGTACACAATCGATCCAAAGTCTTCAAGATTCATCCAAAATCCAAGTTCCTCATCATGGCTTAAAACCACGATTCATAGCTCGAAGTGTGTATCAAATCGATCGCCATGCCGAGCCCCACAAGAAAATAATCATCTTTCGATCAAACAGACATCATAAAAGCCCAGATCAGTCATGAAAGATCACATAAGTTCTCAAGTAACAGCAAGGACTGTTCTAAAATTTCATATATTGTTAGGCAGGGGTAAAACAGGCCTTTTGAACCCATTTTTAGAATAGAGAGAGAAGAGAGAGAAGAAAAGGGTTGGTATCTTTCAATAAGGTAACTTTCTCTCTCCTCCCCTCTCTCCTACTCTCTTTCTCTTCTCCCCTCTCTCCTACTCTCTTTCTCTCCTCCCCTCTTTCTCTCTCCTCTCTTTCTCTCCTCATCTCTATCTCTCCTCATCTCTATCTCTCCTTCTCTCTTCATCTCATCCATATCCCTCTCTCTTGTTCTCATCTCTATCTCTCTTTCTCTCTCTTCTTCTCATCTTTATCCCTCTTCCTCTCTCTTCTTCTCATCCCTATCTCTCTTCTTCTCTCTTCTTCACATCTTTATCTCTCTCTTCTCATCTCTATCTCTCTTTCTGCTCTTCGTCTAACACATTCGGCTAAGCCTAGTGTCGACTGCATCTTCTCTCTATTCTCTGTCCAACATAATCAGCGAAGCCTAACGCTGACTACATCCTCTCTCTTCTTTGTCCATCACAGTCGATGAAGCCCAACGCTGACTGCATCTTCTCTCTCTTCTCCATCTAACGCAGTCGACGAAGCCTAATGCTGACTGCATCTTCTCTCTTTCTTTGTCCAACACAGTTGACGAAGCCTAGCACCGATTGCATCCTCTCTCTCTTCTCTATCCAACACAGACGATGAAGCCTAGCACCGATTGCATCCTCTCTCTCTTCTCTGTCCAACACAGACGATGAAGCTTAGCACAGACTGCATCTTCTCTCTCTTCTCTGTCCAGCACAGTTGGTCAAGCTTAGCGTTGACTGCATCCTCTCTCTCTTCTCTGCCCAACATAGTCAGTAAAGCCTAGCGTCGGCTGCATCTTCTCTCTCTTCTCTAACTAACACAGTAAGCGAAGCCTAACGTCAACTGCATCCTCTCTCTTCTTATCTAACACAGTCGGTGTAGCCTAGCGTTGACTGCATCTTCTCTCTTCTCTGTCTAGCACAGTTGGCGACACTCAGCGCCGACTGTATTACCTACACTTCTTTGTTTAACCCAACAGGTGATGCTTAGTGTTGACTGAGTCCTCTTCCTCGTCTTTGCCTAATACAGCCAGCGACACCTAGCACCATCTGTGTTTTTCTCTCTTCCCTCATATTCTTCTTTTTCTTTCTTTCTCTTCCCTCATATTCTTCTTTTTCTTTCTTTTCTCCTCTTCTCTTATCTTACTCTTATAATGTTTTTTTTTATGATATTTGTTATTTCTGTTATTCTTTCATTTGATTAAAGAGAGGTTGAGATTAGCCTATCATGGTAGTCCTGTCGTCTAGCCGTAATGTCATTGTGTCAGAATTACTGTGCCCGCTTTATTGTCACGTCAGATTAACCATCGTATCTAGCTAGTCAGTATTGGCATTGACGTCTAGTAGTAATCTGATTAAGCTGGTCTGAGTTACCAAGCTTGTTTTATTACCATGTCAGGCCAATTACTTATCAGCTTAGTCACTGTGTTGTTCTCCCCGCCTAGTCAAATTCTTCTCTTCGCCATCTTTCTTCTCTCATTCTTCTCTTCTTCTTTTGAATGTGCATGCTTGTGTACGCTCACCAAAGAGGCAAGGTGAGGTCTTTGCCTTATAATATTTGTCATATGTATATGATTCCATGAAACAGAAGAATACAAGCTAAGGGAGGAGATTCCAAACTAGTTTTATTACTAGGGGGCTTTCTTCGTGATCTAAGAGGGCTCCCATGCGAGCCAGCCCGAGTAAGTCCTGAACCCACCATAAATTCTTCTCTCATTTGTTGGTAATACCTGCCCTTGTTTTCGAACGACGTTCCCGAGAGAGCGATCTCAAAAGTCCCCGGTCTCCCCGAAACTCAAGACGCGTCGCTTGATCATCTAGATCCGAAGGGCCAGATCGAGGCACCTAACCAGCTGGCTCGGGGTTTATTTCTCAAACACCTACTTCAGAAATTGGGTGTTGGATGAGACAATGTGCTCGTTTCTTCTAAGGATTGCTGGGCAGAAAGCAATCTTCCACACTCCTGGCCATGCGCGTAACTTGTTCTACAATGACCATCTTCATATGAGTAGATCGGCCTTCCCGGTTGGCAACCTCACAGATCATGCTTTTGCCGATCAGCTGGGCAAGAGCTTGGATGGTGCTTCTACCACCCATAAGGAGCTGATGTATATGCTGAGTGTCAGAGGCAAGGTGCTACCTTACCGGACCATTCATAGTGCCAACTTGAGGGGTATTTCCTTCATCGATTTTCTCGAGAGCATGGGCTGGACCAAGGGTGTCCATTCTCGGTGTTCTTTGAGAAGTGGCATAGCAAGCTAGCCGTAGGAAGAAAGACCAGCTAGGGACCCATCGTGAGACCTGGCTCTCGAGGCACATTTGCACAGCTTGGGCCACATGCTTGGAGTTTACAGAGGTCAACAAGTACGCGATGCCATATTTTGGCAGAATAGTGCGAGCAACATAGGCCCACAACCTTTGGTGGCGGATCACCAATAAGGGGTATTGGGAAGCCGGCCACTCCTAAAAATGGGATAACTCCCACTGGAGTCAAGTGGCAGAGGAAAATGGCGATGACTCCTCCTTTAGGGGAGATATTCACCCTGGGCTTCCCGTGGAACTGACGCGTCGTTGGGCGGCCTCGCCAGCTTGCTGTGGACATGTCTCTGGCATGGTTTCTCAATATGGAGAAGAAGACAGAGAGAATTGTTTATAACCTCTCTATTATCTTCAAATGGAAGGAGGACCGCTAGGTTCCAGGGTATGAAAGGCACCCGGTTCAGGATTTGAATGAGTTTATAAGGAGCGGTCGTCACAGCAAACTTGTTGTCGGCTCTTCTCGATGGGGTGCTTCTAAGACTGCCACACCCTCTCAAGCAAAGGGAAAGAAGAGGAAGTGGGCTTCCTCAACCGTTCCTCGTGCAATTGCTCCGAAGCGTAAGGGGCTCAGACGTCCAGTGGTTCGGGAGCCAAAAGATGGCTCTTCGCTGACTACTTCGTCAGAGTCATATGTGTCTTCTTCTATTTTTGCATTGCCCTTTGCTCTTGAGGATTCGCCTTCTCTTTCACCTGAACCTTCTTCTGGCCCTTTAGAGGCTCAGGCCCATGCCTTAGATCCCACTGCCCCGATTGAAATTGCTTCGGACCAGGAAGTGACATCTGTGGCTGAAGAGGAGAGCTCAGTCCCGATGGAGGTGAACGGGGCTGATGAGGCCGGCCTTGATGAGGGGGTCGAGGGGAAGAGGGCCTCTGGAGCTCAGGAGGTTGCTATGCCTACCGAGGAAAGGGAAGCCCCCGTAGAGCTTGTGGTCATAGAAGAGGTTGATGCCCCAGGGACTGAAGAGGGGCCACCCGAGCAGCAGGAAGTTGCTACCCCAGGTGATGTAGCTATAGGGGATGCAGAGGCAGGACATCGTCAGGGGTCAGACCTTCTAGGCCCAAAGGCGGTACCCCTGGTTGTAGAGGAGACAGGCACTATGGGAGAGCTTGTAGTTGAAATGGTTACCATGGAGGACAAGTGCGAAGAAGAAGAGGGGAAAGGTGTAGAACTTGCTGAGAAGAGAGGAAGAGTTGGCCCTGAAAACGAGGGGCAAGGAGAAGAAGTTGGCCTTGGAGGGACCAAGCCTGCTAATGGTGAGGTTGACAGGCCAGGTGAGGAGGCTGTGAGGGCCGAGCAGGTTGAAACTAGGGCCCCCTCCTCACCTGCAAATGATGAGAGCTTGAGCTTCACAGTCCCTCAGGAAGAGCCAGCAACTCATGTGGCTATCATCCCTTCGAGTTCTGCCGCGGAGACTAATGCTCCTTCCATTGCAGTGGCCCCAATGGCATTTCCTAGGCCTAACTTGAGTGGGATGTTTGGCATAATTATGGACACGCTTCATTTGGGAGTGTAGAGACTGAAGGGTCTGCCTCTTACTAAACTTAATGGTGCAATCCAGCAGTTGAGGCAGGTTGCCTTTGTAGGGGGGGCATCAGAGGTCGTTCCTTATTGGTTGAACTGTTGCACAATGATGGGGGTCGGAGTGAGGTCGCCAAATCCTAATCCCAGTCGGGTGAGGATCCTTCTTGGGATCAGGTTGACTGTTGACCCTCCATCCAGCATAATCCAGTTGATAGGGCAGGCGTGTAATTCACCATTCATGAAGAGGGGGCGATTGTAAAATATTCCGCCCAACTGCAGGTCATCTTCGGAAAGGTGATTGCCAAGAACCCACCCAGGATGGCTGGGTCTACTTCAATAGGCTCCACTTCAGTCTCGTACACTTTCGGGTTAGCAAGGGCTTGAACCAGGGCCATACGGTAGTCTCTAGACAGCATAAGGGCTACGGTAGTCTCTGGACAACATAAGGGCATCATAGATTCTTAGAAGGGCTGAAAGCTTTTTCAAATCTCCAATTACATCATATTTCACCTTATCCTCATTAGCCTTCTTTGTTTCTGATCTAGTCACTGGTTTGGGTGGTAGGGTAGGTTTAGGAGTAGGTTTTGGTTGAGTTTTGATTTGTGACACTGGCTGACTTTGTTGTTCGGCCGGTGCAGTCTGGGCTGATGGGGATGTAATAGAGATTTGTATTAGTGATGTGGAGGTTTGAGGTTCAGATTGAGGGAAAAGTTAAGGATCAGGAACTTGAGGACATTGAGCTTCTAAGGTGTGGGCTGTAGCTTCGTCCCTGATCTTAGGCTCATTTGCATTGTGCTGGATGGTACTTCTAAAATCTACACCATATGAGAGACCTCCTTGGAACAAGAGCTTGAAGATGGCTCAAACTTGGCTTGGGCTGTTAGGGCGTCGACGACTAACAAGAATCAAGCCGCCTAGGCCACCATCTTTCTTAGGAGCGTCCGTTGCGATCTGCTGATGTTGGTGTCTTCGAGCTCTCTATTTAGAGTGTCGAAGTCTAGGCACTGCCGAACTGCACCTGTGAAAGACTTCTACATTAGGCACTCTCTATTTAGGGTGCAGTTCGGCAGTGCCCAGTTCTATTTAGGGTGTCGTCACCTGTATTGGATAATCCCGAGCAGTTGATGGCTCAGGACGTCCACCTCATTGGACGAAGGGATGAGGCGAGTTGCACCTAGGATGAAGTCTCGTAAGGTCGGTAGTGGAGGAAGAGCCTTGAGAAATTCTTCCTCGACTGGTGGTTGAGGAATGTGGTTCCTACAGCGCGTTGACTTAGGTGCTCGTCTCCTTTTGGATCTCTTGGGAAGTGTTTGGTCTGTCCTATTGAGCTAATGAGTAGCCCTAGCTTGGTGGACTGCCTCACACTTTAGGGACTTGAGCCTACTTCGCCCATGGTAGGCTTCCCAAGGCTGAGAAGTCGAGGGTTCTGAAGGGTCTGAGATATTCTTGTAGGGGGCCTTGAGTGGGATTTTCTCTTGGACAGGAGTGATGGCTTGGAAGCGTTTTGGGAGAACAACGCCAACAATGTGGCCCTCATGTACCTTCTCCTAGACTATAGCTTCGAACCCAGAGCATTCTGCGAGCTCAGGGCCCCATACGTGGTGATATGGGCACCAGAGATTTTTTGTACCCTGGGCAAGACGCCTAGGTTGCCTGGCGGGTTTGGGAGTGACGAGACCCTGTTTGAGCGTTGCCTCGAAGAGGGCCTGCAGATGATCTAACTCGACAATTCCCTGGGCTTGTGGCGGGAGGTCTTCTTGCACTGGTATAGCAGGGAGTCGAGGGTGTCCTTCTAGGTTGCCATGAACTTCTTGGTGCTGCTGTATCTTCTTTGCCAAGAGCTCGTGGAAGCCAGTGCATTCGCGCAAGTTATGGCCTCCTATCAGATGATACGGACACCAGAGGTTCTTAGTTCATGGATGCAGGAACTTGGATTGCCTTGTCGGCTTCGGCGTTATGAGACCTTCTTCAAGCATTACAGAGAATAGTGCACGGAGGATAGTTGGTGCCTCGTCATCCTCCTAGATTGTCACTATGTGGGAACCTCAGTTGCCCCTAATGCTTTATTTAGCTCTTCGAGCTTTATCTGGCCCTTGTTAATAAGGGCTTCGATAATTTCTTTGAGCGTATAACACTCTTGAGTGGGGTGGCCTACTTTCTTGTGATAGGCGCAGTACCTCTCATGTGTCTCCCGTCCAGCTAGTTTTGGGATGTTGACTTCCGACAGCTGGATCATATTTTGCTCTAGTAGCAATCGAAGCAGCTTAAGAACCCACTCCTTCTTGAAGGGTTACACCTTATTCTGGTGTTGAATCCAGTAATCACTTTGATTTATATTTTTAGGGGGCGGGACGTCGTTATAGGATTGCTGCTGCTTGCCTCCAGCCTGAGGTGTCTATGTCTTGGAGAGGTCTAAGGTTTGAGGGGCGGCTTTCTTAGTGCCATTCATGGTGACAACCATATTAATCACTGCTTTTTGTTGGTTGCCCTGATTGTTTGAGCGAGAATTTCCATTACCCCGACTGTTTCCCGAGCTAGAGGGCTGTTGGTGAGATCCACCATGGTGCTTGGACAGACCTTCTATACAAACCGCTTTAGATATGAGCTCTAACATGGAGGGATGATTGGAGGCCTCAACATGCAGCATATTTCGTATGCAGGTCTGAACTGCTTCTCTTTCAGTCATAGGAGTGGCATGATAGGTTGCCAACTCTCTCCATCGGGCGATGAACTTATCGACTGGCTCACCAGGGTCTTGAGTCAAAGTGAGGAGCTCGATGATTTCCACATTTCTCTGGACTTCATAGAAGCGCTGATAAAATAACTGCTCCATTTCTTGCCATGTGTGCACCGAGCTTAAAGGTAGTCGAGCATACCACTAAAAGGCTGGCCATTCGAGAGTCTCAACGAACTGATGAAGGAGGAGTCGCACGTCGCTTGTCGTATCTTGACAAGCTGCTTGGAAACGAGCGGTATGCTAGTACGAGGACGTAGTACCATTGAACGAGGGGAGCTTCCCCTTTTGATAGTTTGGGGGAAACGACACTTAGTCAATATACGAGGGATAGGGCTTTTGGTAAAGTGGTACCCCTTGCATGCCTGAGACTTTATTCTTAAGACTGTGGGTCACCATGGCATCTATGCTGGTTTGCGAAATCATGCGGGGAGTTGAGCTGTCTTAGGAGGCCAGTGGGGGAGTTTGCTTAGGAGCTGTGTCCTCTCTAGGTTGGGAGTTGGCCTCATGGTGAGGAGGGGAAGCAGGGGACCTGGAGGCCTCTATGCGATCCATCTTTTCTAGAATCGCCTGCATCATCACCTCGAACCTGTTCATCCACTCTTCTTGAGCGTCATCCGGCTCGTTGATCACCATGATGCTGACCGTTTCTTCTGGAAGGTCGGAGCCAGGTGGAGTCGTGGACTGCCGGGGTTAACGAGTTGTACGTGGCAAGTCGGTTTGTAGGGGCTCAGCATGCCCCGACTGGACTCAAGCCTTATACGCCGACTGTGTGAGGATAGGTTCTTGACGGTCTTGGGACTGTGATTTCTTGGCAGCTCGATCTTTTCCTATGATGGTAACCACCCAGCAATCTTGGACTTCTTACTCAGGTTCTGGAATCCGAAGGGAGAAGAAGGGATTGTGAGGCAAGAGGTTATCAAGAGTGGTAACTTCAACTGCCTTATGAGTCTCTCTAGTCAGGAGCTGTAGGCCTCTCTTTTGCTTGATCCTAAGACTGCAATAGATTTCAGTCTAGAATCTAACCTGAGACTTGGATTGCCCATCTTTCTTGAGCATGTGAGGGTTGTATCTATTAGCTGGAGCAGAGAATGAGGTCCCAGGATAGAGGGCAATCTGGGCTGCCGCCTTGGAGTCTATGGGCTTCTATCTACCATCAAGCCTTTGCCCCAAATTCCCTTGTGAGGTCCGGGTGCATGGATGACCTGGAGTGGCTGACTCAAGATGGTACTCTTAGGGAAAACCATTGAGTATCAGGTCTCGAGGTGTTTGCTTGGCAAAGAAAGAGCAAAAGAAGAAGGAACTGGCTCATGACTCCGCCTGAGTCGGGATCGAGGAGGAACCTGTGAAATTGGTGCGTGTGCACCTTTGGAGGTAGCCATCTGGGGGACTTGAGGGTAAGCCCAGGCTTGGTTAGAGTGAAGCTGTGTGTGCTGAGAGGGAGGACGAAGTGGTCGACCCTCGTGTGCTCGAGTTGGCATAGAATTGGCATTGCCCCGAGCTGTGGGATGCATATGCATGGATTGTGTAGGGTTCGGCCTGAGAAGGCCTAGCTTTGAACGTGAACTCAAGGCAGCATAAAAGTTGTCGTGAGGTGTGGTTCGAGTGGATGGACCACGAGTCTTTAAATGTGTGTGAGAGGTGGAGGCCCCATGATCTCCCCCTCGGTGTGTCGAGCCTCTAGGCATAGAAGTTCAGGGTGATGAAGGAGTATGGGGGGTGGCCTTGCGGCGACCCTCAAGAGTGATGGCAACCTACTTGCCTTCCGCGAAAGTGGACAGGGCAACCTTTCAGTGTACCTTAGCAATGTGACTAGCAAGGGACTTGCCAATAGCAGGGTGCACGCTATGTGTGGTAGCATGTGTGCCACCAATGCGAAGGTCCTTAGTGGAGGGTCCACCAAGGCTAGGAAGCAAGGAGTTAGGGACCTTAAAGTCTCTTTTCGCACCAATCTAGGAGAGAACCTGGGAGCCAGACTGTGAGTCCTGACTCAAGAGGAGTGTAGGGAACGAAGCTTGAGAAGCTTGCTTCCCTGAGACGGTCATGAGTGCGGGGATGAGAAAATCCCCAACTTGGATGAAAGGGTTGAATAACCCAGATGCCATGAAATATAGTGCAGAAAGTAAAAGGTGATGTGATCAAGCAAGAGTGAATCGACGAAGGGGTAATAAGTCCCCAATAGAGTCACTAAATTGGTCAGATGCCTCAATCTTGCCTCCCTAGATCTAGGTAATCGGGTAACACATATCTTGGGTTCACGAGCGTTGTGATTTGGCTGCTCGAGCGAGGCATGTCGCTGCTGATTTTCCTGCAACTTTCTTCATGGATCGATAACTTCTCTCTAGCTTTTCTCCTTGCTCGGGAGTCGTCACGTGGCGTGCCACATATCGAAACTCTCTTCTTGACTAGACGAACACGCTCCAACAAGTTTGAGTGTGAACCGACCTTGGACGAGTGAGATATGAGCGTTGCAAGTCACTGTTTGTGATTGTCCCTTTAATGGAGTTTAGTTGCAAGGTGGCCGCACGGGAATAGTGTGCATCTCCTCTTGTTTTGATCTTTTACACATAACTTCTTCTTGGAGTGTTCGTTTGAGCTAAAATTTGACCCCTTAGGGTTTTCAATCGTGTCAGATCTAATGGTGGTGGTCCCAAGGCCGTTTGATGCTCCCAAAGTAGGGTTCCTGTTATAGGGGTTAGTTTCAAGGTGCTAGAGGTTGATATTGCCGGAACTGTTTTTCAGTTTGCACTGCCTTAGAGATGTTGGAACGCGACGAAACTTCGTAAGAGACTTTTAAGAGTCTTGATGAAGATTTTGACCAGCTATGGGACCATTATGAGAATGTCAAAATTTCTAATGTTTATCGCGCTTTATTGATCGACTTTCCTTTTTATTCCGCATCGGGGATCCATGGTGTAGATCCTTGATGCGCTCTCAAATGACTCAATATTCAGCAAAAAGGAAGCAAGAATAAAAAAAAAGAGAGAGTAAAAAGAGGGAAAGAAAAAGAAGCAAGGAAGTCAAAACAAAGTTTAACTCTTTCTATTGCATTAGAAGGAGGTACAAGCCAAAAAGCCCATTATTAGGGAGGTTACAAATCTATCATGCAGTATTGCCCTCGCATCAGAAGAAAATAGAGTAGCAGCATCGGAATGTCGCTCTTGCATCTGAGGAAAAGAAGATGGTTGACCCCAAGATTCTCTCTTGCATCTGAGGAAAAGAAAGCAGTTGACCCCCAGCGTTGCTCTTGCATCTGAGGAAAAGATGACAGTTACAGGCCAAAAAGCCGCTCTCGCATCAGGAGGGTAGAAGGGTTTTAGATCAAGTTTATCAGACATACAAAGCAGACCCTTCTGACAAGGAACTGCCTTATGATGGAAAGCACGCACTCTTCATAGTGAGCACCCTTCCATAGAGCAACATGGAGTTCACTGTTGTGCTAGAGGATTTGGCTTCCAACAGAGTTCATAACTTGGCCCCAGCACCAGTGGCCTACCAGAGTCATCGCCATGCGTGGTCATCGCCTCGCACAACTCAGTGATGTGCATAATCATCGTTGCGCATGACTTAGCCCTGTTCATGTTCATCCTCGCGCACGATTCAGTGTCATGCGTGATCATCGCCACGTATGACTTACCATCACGTGTGACCATCACCATGCATGACACAGCGTCGTGCGCAGCAATCGCTTAGCGCAACTCATCGTCGAGTACGACCACAGCTGGGTATGACTTGAAGTCGTCCATGAAACGATTACCGAGTGGGTTTTGGGGCATGGTTACCGCCGCTCACGATGAGCGTCGTGTGCAACCTATCACATGTGTTGGCCTGTGACCGATCAGACGCCCTGTGACCCTTTGTCTCCCCAGCGACTATTCAATTCCCTGTGACCTTTTGGTCCTCGTGCCCCTTGGTTATTCGTGCCCCTTCAAATACCAGCGACCTTGCAACTCCCCAAGACCCCTTGTTTCCCTAGCAATGATTCACCTTCCCCGAGATCCTTCGTCTCCCCCAGCGACTGTTTGCTACCCTGTGACTCTTAGCATCTTGTCGAAAAGGCTTTCACTCATCGAAAACCCACTGTTGCACCGTTCCCCTTCCTGTACACCACTGGAAAATCCCTGAAAGCTAGAGAAAGTTCATTGGCAGCTCCCTGATGTAACTTGGACTCCTTTTTCCCCTTCTTCGGTACTCCAAAACTACCATCGAAATCCCTATGTTCACCGAAAAACTCCTGAAAACCCCCTATGTCCCTCAACTTCGGCAACAGCGACCCTCACTAGGGTCCCTTTGTTCCCTATGTAACCCAGCCAGACTGGTGAAACATTGTAAGCCCCCTGAAGTGCCTGTGTTCTTAATGAAAACCTCTGCACCCTTGTTGGACTTCTTGTAACCCCCACTCGGGTTCCCTGCACTCTTGCCGGTGTCATAGCCGAAAGTTTCACTCTCACTCTGTCACTACTAAAGATTGCCTTAACCATTTTTACCTTCAGTAAAATGGTGAAAAAAGGGGTTTACCCCCTTATATAGATGATATTTCCCCAAATTACCCCTCACAAACTAGGAATGCTAGTCAAGTCCCTAAAGACCAAATGACAATGGGTTAGACCGAGTCAGGCTCAACCCTAGGCCCGAACACAAGTACCACTGCCTATGCAGCACCAAGAGTCAAATGGACCAGGGCTAGGTTGGGCCCAGGCCCGAGGCCCAAACTCAGACCAACACCCCTCGTGACTAACGTCGCCAATGAAAGCCACTGACCAACGCCGTCTGTTACTAACGCCGCACATGATAGTCACCAATGCCGCATATGACTAACACCGCAGGTGAAAGCCACCTATCGACGTCGTCTGTGACTAACACCGTGCGTGACAGTCACGAACGCTACGTACGACTTACGACGATGACTGCTCAGCGCTGTTTGCGTATCTTTCGACCATGCTAGTGTTACTGTCGTCCATTCTAGCATCGTGCATGGCTGAACCTGGCTACCTTCGTGTGGGTTTACGACCATCCCCAGTGGAGTTATACCTGTGTCCTAACCCGTCATCCCCAAGTGGAGTTAGGTGTATGCCAAAAAGGGTTCATGCTTACCTCTTCATGGTCCAAATTATATGACCTTAAACTATAGCGAAGGTCTAGTTGAATGACCTTAAAATTGCATGGTCCTAGTTGCATGACTTTAAACTACATAGACACGGTCCAAGCTATATGACCTTAAACCATAGTGCACATCCTGGCCGCATGATGTTAAAAGGCTTAACACCATGGTCCAAACTATGTGACCTTAAATTGTAGCGAAGGTCTAGTTGCACGACCTTAAACCGCATGGCCTTGGCTACACGACTTTAAATTGCATAGCCACAGTCCAAGCTATATGACCTTAAACTGTAGTGTACATCCTGGGCGCATGACGTTAAACTACTTTGCCTAGGTCCTGGAGGTATGACCTTAAACATGCGCCCACAAATGCGTACACCCCATGTATGTGCATCAGCTTCACTAATTCCCCAGTAAATCCATCTTCCTTCATTGTCATTCATCATTCCTCAGTGAGTCTCAGCCGCGCTCACCAATGGCGACACATTCCATGTTCCATACATACCGTCAACAATTGGGTCACCATTTTCCACCTTACATCTATGCGCCATGCATCCCTTCTAGATAGCCCCGTGTCATCTCCTCAAAAGTGAGTCAAACCACCACCATACTCACTCTATGGCCGCTATAGACTGCCATTCATCTTCACTATGGTGCAATTGTATGACCTTAAACTATAGTACATGTCCAGGCTGCATGACGCTAAAAGGCTTCGCACAGGTCCCCGAAGGCATGCTCTTAAACATGCCTTCACCAAAAAAAAAAAAAGAGAATAATGAGCATGGTGTATACCTTGACAAGGGACAGTTATGAGTAAAAATGACGGACGGGCATGATCATGAAACCACGAGTAAAAGAGTTCCGTAAAATAAAAACCCAGGCATGGTGAAAACCCAAAAGGGCACCGTGAGTAAAAATGGAAAAGTAAGGGTGAACATGGGCGAAAGGTCATGGGTAAAAGTTCCCCAAATGAAAGGAAGTTGGTAAAAAATGTATCTACGACGCCACTTCCCAAGTCCAAGGGAAATCCCATAAAGGGTTCTTGGATCAATATGCAGGTTGATGTAGCGCACCCCACATGGGCGGCTTCAGCCAACATTCAAAACAAAAATCCTTAGTGTCAGAATGCCCTGATACATAAGACCCAAAAAGATGAGCATCAAGAAAATGTTCTGACAGCCTGAGTCCATTTGCAAAAGGAATTGAAGGACAGAAGACTCGTCAATAAGGCAAGACAAATCTCGTGAAAAAGAGCACCAATCTTAGGAGGTCATTAACCCAATCCAAGATACTGAAGGTGCCTCAAGAAAGCTAAGCAACCAGACCTTGGACTGGTTATGCAGCAATAGGATTGAGCCCTTAGGGGTCACCTCAGACGAAAAAGAGAGGTATCATGATTGTCGAAACTGCTAGCAGTAAGCAAGGTTGTGCTCACAGCTGGTCACCTTGCCATGAGGTACCCTGCCTGCCAAGTAAAATCTAGTGCGAAAAGCTGACGGCCACCAATAGAAGGCCCTTCAGCAGACCATTCAAAACAAACAACAAAACAAAGACCCAGACGATATGGGAAAAATGCCCTTAAGCATGGCACTTGACCACCATACAGGCCTAATTCTAACCAACGAGGTTCGTACAAAATCCTCAACTGTCAGAATCACATAAAGTCCATGCGAGGGTGAGGGCTTTAATAGGATCCATCAGGTTAGGTGCCTCGATCTCGCCCTCCGAATCTAGATGATCTGGCAGCACGTGACTCAGGTTTTAAGGGAACTAGAGATTTTGATATCACTCTCTCGGGAACCTTACTCAAGAGTAAGGGCATATATACCAACATATGAGAGAGGAATTTAAGGTGGATTCGAGACTTACTCAGACTAGCTCATGTGGGTGCCCTCTTAGATCACAAAAATAACCCCCAGTTCTACAACTGGATTGGAATCACCTCCCTTGACCTCTATTCTCATGTTTCTGCAATCACACACACATGGTTTATTTTAAAAGACAAGGGGGCCAAAGGACCCCACCTTGTCTTTAGGTGAATGTACACAGGCGTGCACATTCAAAGGAGAAGAGAGAAGAGATGATGAGATTAGAGTTGGGGGAAAGAAGAAGAGAGAAGAAAAAGAAAGGAAGAGGCATTCGACTAGGTGACTAGCTTAGCATAATGGCTAGATTGACATGATGATTGACCTGATGTACTAGCAAGACGGGCACGGTGATAAGGATCGGCATAGTGGCAGTACTACTCGACTATAGAATACTAACACCAATCAGCCGAGCACAACAGCTAGTTCGACGTGGTAGTAAGACAAGCATAGTAACTTAGACCGGCACAGTGGTAATGCTGGTCGATGACGAGAGTACCGTGATCGTGATAGACTTGTCCTTTAGTCAAATAAGAGAGAAAGAAGAAAGATGAGAGATGAGAGGGATGTAAAGAAAAAGAGAGAGGAGAAAAGGGATAGAAGAAGAGAAGGGCAAAAAAGAACAGAAGAGAGAGAAAGGGGAGAGAAAGAAGAGAGAAGAAGAGAAAGAAAAGAGAGAGAAAAGATGAGAGAGAAAAGAGCGAAAAGAAGAGAAAGAAAGAGAGAAAGAGAGAGAAAGAGAGAGAAAGAAGAGAAAGGAGAGAGATGAGATAAAAAGATGGGGGATAGAAGCATGGACGACGATGAACTTCCACTGTTCATGATAGAGAAAGAGGAGAGAGAAAGAACATGGATGGCGATGGACTTCTATCAGAACATGGATGGCGATGGACTTCTATCATCCATTACAAAGGGAAGAGGAGTGAGAAAGAACATGGATGGTGATAGACTTCCACCATCCATGACAAAGAGAAGAGGAGAGAGAAAGAAATGTCATGTGTGGCGATGAGCATTGCCATGCACAACATGGGAAAAGGGAAACTTGGACAGAGGCCTGACCCCCCACTCAGGTTAAGGCTTGGCTCTCTGTGCATGTCTCCAGAGGATAAGGGAAAACAGGAGAACGTCATAACGAGCGATGGGCATCGTCGTGTATGACTACAGGGAAAAAGGAGAGAGAAAATAAATAATAGAGTGAGAGAAAGATGGGGAGGAAGAAATAGTGTTTAGGGAAGAGAAAGAGAAAAGGAAATTAGAGAGAGAAGAATGGAAAGAAGAGAGAGCAAAGGGAAGTGAGGAGAGAGATTAGGGGAGAACTAGAGGAAAAAGAAGGAAAGAGAGAAAAAAATTAAGAAAGAGAGAAGAAGAATAAGGAAAGAGGAGAGAAAGAAACACACACAGTGCTGCCACCACCATGTGTGTTAGAGAGAGAAGGAAACAGGGAAAGACATTTGTGCACAGCACTGCCATTACCATGTATGTCAGAGAGAGAAGAAAATAGAGAGAGATTCATGCATGGTGTTGCTATCGCCGTGCATGTTCAGATAGAGAGAGATAGAGGGAAAGATAGAGCAGAAAGAATGAAGAAGAAAGGAGAAGAAGAGAGGGTGAGCAGAATAGAAAAAAAACCATAAGAAAAGAGAAAGGAAGAAGAAGTGAAAGAAAGAGAGAGACATGCATGGTGATGGTCACCGTCGTGCATGTTTGAGAGGGAGATGAGAGATAAAGAAATGACAATGAGATGAGGAGGAAAGAGAAAGTTAGAGATGAGAGGAGGAGAGAGAAAGATAAAGATAAGAGAAGGACAGAGAAGAGAGAGAAGAGAGAGAAGAGGAAGAGAGATAAAATTACCTTATCGAAGGGTAGTGGCCCTTTTCTTCTCTCTCCAAGATGCACCCACGAACTCAAAGTAAAAACACAAACTTTATTGATCAATTGAAAGTATGCAGGGCCTGCTTTACAATTAGGTTTAACATATATTTATAGAATTGGGCCCAAAAAATTGGTGGATGCTTAAAAACTATTCCAATTGATGATAATTACAATTATTTTGAATTAAAATAAATTCTAAAAATGGGTGCAAAATGACTGTTTTTCCCCTACCTAACAATTCATAGAATTTCAAAACAGTCCTTGATGTTGCCTTAAAACGTGCGTGAACTTCGATGGATGATCCAGGGTTGCTCTGGAACCCGTTTGATTGAAAGATGATTGTTTTCTTGTAGGGCTCGACATGACGATCGATTCGATACCAACTTCAAGCCATGGATCGTGTTTTTAAGCCACGATCATGCGATTTGAAATTTGGATGAATCTTGAAAACTTTGGATCCATAGTTTGTTCGTTCCTTGATGTTTCTTTGTGATTTCTTTTCTGGATCACATGAATCATTCAGTCACATCACGTGGCAACAAATGAAACCTAATTTCGTGCTCAAACGAAGATCTTGTAGTCTTCGATTTTTTGTTGGAATCTAAATTCAGGCGGTCGGAATTTGCAATCGCTTCAATGCTGGTTAGGTGTTTTGATCTCGCCCTCCTGATCTAGATGATCAGGCGACCGTATCTCAGGTTTCTAGTGAACCTAGGATTTGAGATCGCTCTCTCGGAACCTTGCTCAAGAGCAAGGGCAGGTATACCAGTCGATGAGAGAGGAATTTAAGTTGGGTTTGGGAGTTACTCGGGCTGGCTCGCGTGGGCTCCCTCTTAGATCACATCGAAAAGCCCCCAACCTGCTTTAGCTGATTTGGAATTGCCTCCTTGACTTGTAATCTCCATGTTTTTTTGCATAACACTTCTATGGTTAATTTGCGAGACAAGTGAGTCGAAGAGTCCCACCCTTGTCTTAGTGCAATGCACATTCATATGGCTAAGAATGTGAGAGGTTAGGATGATGGAGTAGACGTTTCGAGCAAAGGCTGAAATGAGAAGAAAGCTTGATGAAGGGACGAGACTAGCTTGATGGCCGGATAGTGACTGACTAAGAGTGGTAGCAAGACGGGCATGGTACTCAACACCAGCATGGCAGCAAGACTACTCAAAATCGAGGTCAATATGGTGCTGCTAGGTTAGGTCAACCATCAATCAAGTGAGAAGAGGAGAGAATGAAGAGGAGGTACGAGATGGAGGAGAGATAGGGTCCTGACGGCATCAAGCGTCACCACCCACAGCCCTTGGACGACGCTAGACACTATTGCTCACGGCATGAGGTGAAGTAGGGAACTACAGACGACACTAGGCATTGTCGTTGGCAACACAAGAAGGCAGCGCACCCATGCACGGGCGGTGATAGCCTCTTGTGAAGCACGCAACAATAGCCATTTGCAAAGCGTGTGACAGTAGTTCTCATGAGGCACATGGCGGTAGGCGTGGGACGCAGGGGCAGCGGCGAGGAGCACTAAAAGCATAAAGGAGGCCCACTGATTGCCATGTGAAGAAAGCTCGTGGGCGGCGATAAACATTGTCGAGACCTCTCGAGGGCGACGATAGGCATCACCGTCTGGGATAGGCACGCGACGGGGGAAGACCCCTATGGGCGGTAATGAGTTTCATCGTCTGCACTCTTCACTAAGGCGTCGAGGACGCGTCTGCGGACGGCGATGGGCAACATCATCTGTAAGCCTTGCTGGGACGTAGAAATGGACGAACAGAAGGAGAAGAAGGCTTGCGCATGGCACTACCATCACCATGCGTGACCTGTGAGACCACAGGAGAGGCATGCATGGCATTGCCACTGTCGTGCATGACCTTTGAGGTGAGCTCAGACAGAGAAGAGGAAGAAGAAGAAGAGAAAGAGAGAGAAGAAGAAAAGAGAAAGAAGAGAGAGAAGGTTTACCTTGAGCCTAAGCATACCTGTCCAAAAGTTTCTCACCTTACTCTCTCTCTAAATGTGACCCAACAATGAGAAGAAAGAGAAACTTTACTCAGTAAAAACTCTTTTTGTGTATTATGTATGTGTGTGTCTTTCCTCCTGCGTATAATGATGGTACGTGGTATCTATAAAATTTACCCCAAACACAGGTGGATGATTAAAAGAAACCCTAATTGCTAGAAATTAAGATTAAATTAAATTAAAAGAAATTTAAAAATAGGTTGCAAAATGACATATTTGCTCCTTTCTAACAATTAGTGGAATTCTAAAACAATCCCTATGTTGCCCTAGAATGTGCATGATTTGTCATGGATGATCCAGGGTTGTTCTGATGCCCAGTTGATCGAAAGATGATTATTTTCTTGTAGGGCTCGGCATGGCGATCGTTTTGATACCAACTTCGAGCCATAGATCGTGTTTTCCGCACACGATCGTGTTACTTCAAATTTGAATTGATCTTGAAACTTCGGATCGATAGTGTGCTCGTTTCTTGATGTTTTTGAATGTTTTATTCACTAGATCAAACTGAGCATGCCGTTATGATCATGGGGAAACAAACATAGCTCTATTTCTTGCCTGAAAGAAGATTTTGCAACTTTGAAACTTTGACCAGAATCTAGAATGTGCTCGAATGAAGATTTTGAAACATTGGAATTTTGGCTGGAATCTGGAATGTGCCCGAGCGAAGATTTTACAACTTTGGAATTTTTGCCGGAATCTAGAATTCGAGCTATGGAATTGGTAGTCGCTTCGCATGCTTCGTGTGTAGAATCCGACCGTTCATCATGTACGGGGTTCGGGTCGGTTATAACACGAGACCTTACCCACGCGATAAAATTGGTCTCGCATCGATCGGGCTCGTGAACGGCATGATTTGGTAGATAGAGCGAGGCACGGTGCTGTTAAATTTCTTGCACTTTCTTCACTGATCAGTAACTTCTCTCTAGCTTTTCTTTGTGCTCGGATGTCATCAAGGGGTGTGCCACAAGTCGAAACTCTCGTCTTGATGGGACGAATATGCTCACAAAATTTGGGTTTGATCCGACCTCAAATGAGTGAGATATGAGTGATGAAAGTCACTGGTCATGATTGTTCCTTTAATGGTGTTGAGTTGTTGGGTGGCCGCACAGGAATAGCATTCGCCTAGAACTTTTTCTTAGGATGACCGTTCAAGCTGAAATTTGACCCCTAGGGGTTTTCAACGGTTTCGGATCCAATGGTGATAGTCTCATAAAAAATTGAGACACTGAAAATGTAGCTCTAGTTATAGGGTCCATTTCAGGGTGTTAGAGGCCGACTTTACCGGAACTGTTTCTCAGTTTGCACTGCCTTAGACATGTCAAAATGAGATGAAACTTAGCAGGAGACTTTTGAGAGACCTTCTGAACATCTTGGTTAGTTTTGGGGCTATGCTGAGGCTATCGAGATTTCCATTGTTTAGTAGGCTTTTATTAAGCGGGGGCCCCATGATGATGAAAAATATCTTCCAATAGAATGCCCCACCGAATGTTGTGCTTCGAGAGAATGGAGAAGTGTAATCATTCAGGAAGTTTGAGGGATTCAGTCGAAGTCCTCACCCTCGAGGGACTATCTGCGATTCTGAAGCGTGAGGCCATTAGAGGGACCTCCTCAGATTGAATCAAGCCTATCAAAGGCCAACTGCTATGAACCTTTGGATGGCATTGTTCGTTGCTACACTAGGTTTGCTTTTAATGTTCAGAGTACCTCTGTAGGTCCTTGGTTAAATGCCTCGATCTCGCCCTCTAGATATAAGTGATCTGACGGCACGTGTCTCGGGTTTCTGGTGAACCCAAGATTGAGATCGCTCTCTCAGAACCTTACACGAGGGTAAGGGCAAGTATACCAACCAATGAGAAAGGAATTTTAAGGGGGTTCGGGACTTTCTCGGGTTGGCTCGCGTGGGCTTCCTCTTAGATCATGAAGAAAGCCCCTCAACGGCTTGAGCTAGCTCGGAATCGCTGTCCTTGACCTGTAATCCTCTTATTTTTTCTACGCAACACTTTTATGGTTAATTTGTAAGACAAGTGGGTCAAAGGGACCCACCCTGATCTTAGAGCAATGCACTTTCACGTGAGAAGGCGATGAAGGGAAAGGTTTGGTGAAATATAAAAAAGAGAAGTGAGCTTGATATGCAGGTGAGACTAGCATGACAACCAGAAATTACCAACTTGGAGGGGTAGCAAGACGGCCCTGGTTCTTAGGACCAGCACGACGGTAATACTACTCAAAATCGAGATCGACAAGTCAATGATAGGCTAGGTCTACCCTCAATCAAGTGAGAGGAGAAAGAGGTGAAGAGGAGAGAATGAGATGACAAACGGAATGGGAAGCCTGAGTGTCAATAGTCATCGTGGTGGACATTGTAAGGGGACGGTGCATCCCTTATGGACAGTGCTAGCTCCCGACTAGGCACGCGACGATAGCTTCTCCTAAGTCTCACGGCAATAGGCGCTAGATGCAGGGGGAATAACGATGAGCACCGGGCATGCGAAGGAGGCTCGTGAACTATGATAGGTGTCGTCAAAGCATCTAGCGGGTGGCGATAGGTATTGTCGTCTTTGCTAGACGCGCAGTAGAGGAAGACCCTTGCAAGCGGCATCAGGCTTCACTGACTGGGTTCTTCGTTGAGATGTCAAAATTACGTCTGTGGGTAGTGATAGGCAACACCATCTACAAACTTCACTGGAAGAAAGAGACAGATGAATAGAAGGGGAGGGAGACTTGTGCATGGCACATCCGTCACCATGCACAATTTGTGAGACCAGGGGAGACGCATGGATGACACTGCCACTGTCGTGCAGGACCTCTGCAAGGAACTCAGACGAAGAAGTGGGACAAAAGAGAGAGAGAAGAAGTAAAGAAAATGAAGAGAGAGAAGGTTTACCTCAACCCTAGGGGTACCGATCAAAAAAAATTTCTCTCACCTCACTCTCTCTCAACGTGACACTACAATGATAAGAAAGAGAAACTTGTATTAACTGAAAACTCTCTCTTGTGTGTGTATGTCTCTGCCTCTTTTTTTTCTGTGTACAATGATGGTACATATATATAAAAGTATGCCCCAAACATGAGTGAATGATCAAAAGTAACCCTAATTTCTTGAAATTAAGATTCAATTGAATTAAAAGAAATTTGAAAATAGGGTGCAAAATGATAGATTTGGCCCATCCTATCAAGTCCTAAAATTTCAAAACAGTCCCTACATTGCCTTAGGACTTGCATGATCTTGCATGGCTGATCCGGGATTGTTTTGATGCCTGGTTGATCGTAAGATAATTGTTTTCTTATAGGGCTCGACTGGCGATCGATTTGAAAAAAACTTCGAGCCTTGGATGGTGTTCTCGGTGCACGATCATGTGACTTGAAATTTGAGTGGATCTTAAAACTTTGGATCAATAGTGTGTCCATTCCTTGATGTTTTTCTATGTTTTCTTCACTGAATCACATTGAGCATGCCACTACGATCATGGGGCACCAAATGCAGCTCGATTATGTGGCTGAACGAAGATTTTGTCTTGACTAAATGAACATTCTCACCAAATTTGACCACGATTCAACTTAGGATGAGTGAGATATGAGGATCGAAAGTCACTAGTTGTGACTGTCCCTTCAATGGTGTAGTGTTGCAGGTTGGCCGCACGGGAATAGCGTGCGGCTTCTCCTATTTCACTCTTTTGCCTATAACTTCTACTTGGAATGTCTGTTTGAGATGAAATTCGATCCTTCGGGGTTTTCTACTATGTCAGATCCAATAGTGGTTGTACCATAGTAGTTTGAGATGTTGAAATGTAGCTCTAGTTATAAGGGTCCGTTTCAAGGTGATAGAGGCCAATTCTACCAAAACTGTTTCTCAGTCTGCATTTCCTTAGACATGTCGGAATGCGACGAAACTTGGCCAGACGCTTGGCCAGTTCTACGGTTGTTCTGAGACTGTTTGAATTTCCACTACTTGCTAAGCCTTTATTGAGCGGGGGCCTCATGTTGATTAAAAATACCTTCCAACGGCATGCCCCGCCAAATGTTGTGCTTCTAGAGAATAGAGAAGTGCAATCATTTAGAAATTTTGAGGGATCTTTGTTAGACTCGGCACCCTCAAGAGACTATCTATGGTTTTGGAGCATGAGGCCTTTGTCTAGACCTCCTCGTACATAACCAGGCCGTTTATGAAGGCAAAATGCTACGAACCTTCGATCATCATTGTTTACTATTTTACCAAGTTTGCTTTTAATGCTCAAGGTATCTCTTATAGGACCCGTTTATCGGGGTCTAGTTGGGGACTTCTGACCCAACCCGAATTTGGTCCCATGTAAGCTAGGGGGTTTGGCGAAAACTACCCTGAAGCCTGTGGTAGGTTAGACCCTGGCTTCGTCAGTTTCTTACCTTCACGATGGCTCTTAGCATTTTCAAAGGGATCTTTTGGTCATCATCTTCACCGTCAAGGACTCTTGTTGTTGTTGAACTGGGGAGATCTTATGCGGCTCCCACTCCCTAATGAGCCATGAAACCAGGGAAATCTTGTGAGGCTCTCACTCCCTGATGAGCCATGAAATTGGGGAGATCTTATGAGGTTCTCACTCTCTGATGAGCCATGAAACTGGGGAGATCTTATGAGACTCTCACTCCCTGATGAGCCATGAAATCAGGGAGATGTTATGAGGCTCTCAGTCCCTGATGAACCACGAAGCTAAGGAGATCTTATGAGGCTCTCACTCCTAGATGAGCCGTGAAACTGGGGAGTTGGCTGAGGTTGTGGAAGTGCGTCCACCTGCTTTGTGGTCCAAGTGCCCTTTCGCTGGTTTTCACCTAAACAGGAGAAGTGGCACCGTGAAGACATTTTTCACTAACTTCTGTTATTTCTGAGCACTTTTACTTATGACCTGTGGTCATTTCAACCCTTTTTATCTGTTTTTACTCATGGGGCCCTTTTGGGGTTTTTACCGTGCCTGGATTTTGCTTTCAATGGAACTCTCTTAGTCATGGTTTCGTGATTATGCCTATCCGTCATTTGTACTCATGACGTTCCCTTGTCCAAGTGTACACCATGCCTGTTTTTTTGAGATGGTGTGTTTTAGGGTCGTTCCTTCAAGACCTGTGAGAAGCCTTTTAACGTCTTGCATCCAAGACGTGCACTATAGTTAGGGTCATACAGATGGACCGTAGCAGTAAGAAATGGCAGTCTGTAAAGGCCACAGAATGAGTATGGTGATGACTTTGACTCACTTGGGAGGATGGCATGAAATTGCATGTGGAGAGTTGGTTGGATGGTATGTGAAAGGTGGTGACCCACTAGCTGATGGCAAATATGGGTGCAAGATGGCTTGTTATTTAATGAGCATGGGTAAGAGTCATTGGGGGAGATGAAAGATGGTGACGGTGGACCACGCACTTGAATGGGCTGGCTAGGGAAGACATGCATGGAGATGCACGTAAAGGGCATGTGCCCCTAAGTAGGCTCGCTGGGGAGAAGAAGAGGGTACGCACACACAAATGGGTCGATTAGGGAAAGCATGCATGAAAATACATGTGAAAGAGGTGTGTGGTTAATGAGGGCATGTTTTAAGGTTGCGCCTCCTAAACTTGGGCAAAGTAGTTTAACGTCATGCAACCAAGATGCGCACTATTGTTTAGGTCATATAGCTTAGACTGTGGTTATGTAGTTTGAAGTCATGTAACCAAGACCGTGTAGTTAAAGGTCGTGCAACTAAACCTCTGCTATAGTTTAAGGTCATATAGTTTGGACCATGGCTATGCAATTTACGGGTAGGTATGTGGATAATAATCTGACTCCCTGAGGATAAAGATAGTTAAGGCAATAGACATGCGAAGAGATGTAGATGAAGGTGGTGACCCTATGAGGAGTAGTAAACGGGAGAGGTTTCACTAGGGATTAGGAGGGCCAGTGTGACTCCACAAGGATAATGAATATCGGTGCACATGGAACTCTGATGGCCAGAGTACAGATAAACCTCACCGTGGGTTGAAAAGGTAAGAATGGCAATAATTCTCGGAAGATGATAGGGTGAGTACGATCCTTGCATACATCTAACTCCACTGGTGGTCCAGTTGGACTTATGCGTATAGACTACCAGCCGTTGCAATTTTAGGGTCGTATAGCTTGGACCATGGCTATGCACATGCAGTTTGTTGTCGCGCAACTAGACCTTCCTTACAGTTTAAAGTCATATAGTTTGGAACATGGTCTTACAGTTTTGAGGTCAGGCATGTGGCCAGGACACGCACTATGGTTTAAGGTCACATAGCTGGACCGTGGTAGTACGTTTAAAGTCATGTGACAAAGACTTTATAGTTTGAGGTCGTGCAATTAGACCTCTGCCATAGTTTAAGGTCATATAGTTCGGACCATGGTCATACAGTTTTGAGTCATGTGACAAGGACTATGGCTGTGTAGTTTGGGGTCATGCAGCATGGATCGTGGTAGTGCTGTTAAGGTCATGTAGCAAGAAACGTGGCAGTGCAGTTTAAGGTCGTGCAGCAGGACCGTGGCAGTGTAGTTCAAGGTCGTGCAGCACAGATCGTGGCATTGCATTTAGGGTCATCCAGCATGGACCGTGGCAGTGTAGTTTAATGTCATGCAGCATGGACCGTGGTAGTGCAGTTTAAGGTCATGAAGCATGAACCGTGGCACTGCTGTTTAAGTCGTCCAGAATGGACCGTGGCCGTGGTGGTAGTGATGAGGGCATGTGATTTCCTGGGGGAATAGAGTCGTCATGGGAGACTGGGCTCCCCGAGGAGTGAAATTGTGATGCAGGGAATGAAGTTCCTGAAGATGAGGGATGATGGTTGGGAGGGGAATGCCAAGGCATGCGCGCGACACCAAGTGTGGAGTGGCACATGCATCAGTAAGCCTAGGTGATGAGTTAGTCCCTTGGTGAAGCACGTGGCAGTAGTCCTCGACGTTCCATGTGGCGATGAT
Organism: Amborella trichopoda; assembly: GCF_000471905.2. The sequence goes on along the minus strand of NW_006499617.1, from coordinate 280,504 downwards.
CTTTAAACGAGACGCGCTCAGTGAAGACCCCTGGAGGAGACGCACGATGATAATCTCTGGACGAGATGTGCGGCGATAGTCTCCAGTTAAGGCACTCAGTAAAAGTCTTGCTGGAGCACGCGACACTAGCCTTCTGATGAGGCATGCGACACAAGTCGTGATGAGGTGCGTGGCGATGATGCTTCGGGTCTCAGGCTTAGCCCGCCGCGGCCTGGTCTTTTCAGCATCAAGAGCTGGGGACTGGACCATCATTTTGAGTTTGTCGGGGGCAATTCTCGGTACTGCGGGCTATAAAAAGGGGAGAAACCCCAGTTTACTGTTTTATCAAAGGGTAAAATGGTAGAAAGACTTTTAGAGACAGAGAGAGGAAAAGCTTTCTAGTGAGGGTTTTTTGGCGAGCACTTCCTAGCCAAAACTTGTAAGGATAGGTCTTTAGGGATTTTTCTGACGAGCTTCAAGAGGTGCAAAACTTCACAGCGTGATTGCGAACCTTTTCAGGAAGTGTCGAGGCTTTCTGAGAAAGGAACAGGGCTTCTCAAGGCCTTAGAAGGATTTGTAGAGGTGCTCTGCTAGAGATCCAATTTACCTTCGATCATTCTACTATTGAATTGGAGGTCGCAGAGAGTTTAAAGGGTTTTGTCAGCTCTCTGGTTGTTGGAGGAGAAGGAGACGGGGTTGCATTGAGTTCAACAGAAACTTGGCGAAATTTCGGTGAGCTTTGGTGAACGCCTGAAGTGGGAAACCAGGGAGAAGGGCAATTCGTAGGGTCACAGGGAAGCTTTCGGGGATTTTCGGTGGTTTTTGCCAACTCCAGCAATGAGTAGAATGTAGGAAGGATTTTCCCGATGAACTGGAGTGGATTTCTGACGGAAAGGGGAAACGTCGGTGGGGTCTCGGAGGGTCGTGGGACCATAATGGTTGTGAAGACGAAGGGTCGTGGGGTGACGAATGGTCGCCCTCTGAACGCGAGGCAACAGGCCACGTCGCAAGGGTCAGGCATTGTGTCTGGATTTCAAGCGTGCGACGCATCAGTTGGAGCAAGGCATTAACACGCCTTATTTCATGAGATGTCGACAATCCTTGATTGATCACGAGATGGTGATTCCCTCTTGGTGGTGATGGCGATTCCATCTCACTGGGTAGACGGCGATAGGGCAGACAGCGATAGTCCTTCTTTGGTGAGGCTGTTTCTTCATGGCCGCCTAGCATCCTTCATTTTTGTTCTAATGGCTGAGTCTTGGGGGCCATTCCAAACCTGAAGAACCTCCCACAAAAAGGGAAGCTTGGCACTGACATTTTCACCGACGAGAGCTAGATGAGAGGTGAACCAATATGGCTCACCAAAGCCTTATGTGAACCCAGGTGGCCACTGAGCGTCACCTTTGTGAGTACCCCATTCAGTTTGTGGTGAGGGATGATACTGATGGGGCCGTGAGCATAGAGGAAGGGGGTAGGCCTTCTGTATTGCCTGCACCGAAATGTAGCCTCTAATGTGAACTTGCCAACCCTAAGCAAGTGAATGGTGGAAACCCCGGGCATGCAATGGTCCTCTTCCCGTTTGCGACTGCTAGGGGAGCACCAGTACCCTCCTTTGGTTAGAAAGTTTGCACTCCTCCAGGCGGCAGCTTTGAAGGATGGGATCAAGTGGACGCAACAAGACCATTATAGGCTTTGCTTTGAGATTTGAGTGGATATTCCTATTTGTAGCTCTTTGTACCCAAATAGCGATAGAATCCCCCGTTTTTCCTTTTCACTGATATATGTAACCATCTTTGATTGATGAATGAATGACTCTTTTCTCTTCCCTGTGCGCGGCATGTCTTTTGCTCCCTCTTTTCTTTCTTCATTTCATTGCTTCTACCCTTTCATGGTTTGAGACGAGAAAGAGTAGCCCACTCCCAGCCTACTGTGGCTTCAATGACCTCGAATGGGTGAGCAGTTGCTACCTCACCCCTGAGTGTTTGATTGGAGAGATAATTCATGGTTCTCATGATTCGATGAGCTTGCTCGCTGTAAATGCTCTAGTCTGGGGGAGTTTGTCTTCCATTTGAGATGCATTGGTCTTGAGCTCGTCATAAGTCTTAGTCTTAGAGACAAACTCCTTTAAGTGCTTTGAATTATCACGCATAGCCTTCAGCTGATTCTGGAGGCTAAACACCCGCTTCTCAACTCCAACATGGGGTCTTGTCCCTGAGAGCTAGAGGGTTGACTCTTGTTAGCCTGTACTTCCTTGACAACCTTGGAGAAGTTTAGGACCTTCTTTTGGCTGCCCGTGATCTCCTTGTTCAACAAGGATGGAATTTGGAGCACCTTTTGTAGCAGTTCATGAAAAAGTTCTACCTCTAGGAGAGGGATGGGCACATGTAGAACCTATTGCTGGTCTGATGTATAGGTGACCCTTGCTGTTGGAAGGTCCACCTCTAGGGCTTCCTAGAGCTCAAGGGCTACTTCTGTCTCATCGTTTTGGTCTGGTGAATTAGAAGTAGTGGGAGAATCTTCTTCTTCGGAAGAGGATACCATGACCTTGGAGAGGTGGCAAGGTATACTTGGGTGAATAGGAGTCAAGGGGAGGATCTTGCCTTGTCTTTCCTCTTCTTTGAACATATTCATGATCACTCACCCCAGATCCTCAACGTCGTCATGACATGAAGGTCCTGTCTCTCTCACAGACTTTTGATCATAATCTTTTGGCTTTTTCGATGCTGGAAGGTCTTGAAATAGTACTTGGCATTGGTGTAGTGCGTTTTAGCTACCAGGAACGTCTTTTGTCAGCATAGATCGTGTGTTGTCTTCCATCTCAACTGTACTTGAAACATTGGTGGAGCATGGAAGGAACCACCCCCCGATCATGAAGCCAAGGACGACCAAGCAGGATGTTGTAAGAGGTATCAGTGTCGATTACGTGGAACTAAGCGTAGTTGTTGAGATCACCGATCTTCAGGCAAAGACACACTATGTCGGCTGGCTTTTCTCCTTACTGGTTGAACCCTTGCATAGTGATGTGGGTAAGAGTGAGGTAGTCAGACCCTAATCCCAATCTGATGAGAATCCTTCTTGGGATCAGCTTAATTGTTGATCCTCCATCCAGCATGATCCGATTGAGAGGGTAGGTGTGCAGTTCATCATTCATGAAGAGGGGGCAATTGTGGAATTTTTCTCCCAACTAAAGGTCATCTTCGTAAAGGAGATTGCCAGGCACCTGCTATCGATGGCTGAGTCAACCTCAATATATTCCACCTCAGTCTTGTACACCTCTTAGTTAGAAAGAGCTTGGACCAAAGCCATACGATAGTCTCTAGACAACATTAGGGAATCATAGATACTTAAAAGGGCTCGAAGATTTCTCAAGTTCCCAATTACATCGTATTTTACTTTATCCTCATTCGTCTTCTGTGTTCTTGATCCACTCACTAGTGTAGGTTGTAGGGTAGGCTTAGGAACAAGCTTTGGTTTAGTTCTGGTTTGTGACATTGGCTTACTTTGTTCAGCAGGTGTGTTCTGGGTTGATGGGGTAGTAATATGAATTTGTAGTAGGGATGTAGAGGTTTGAGGTGTAGGCTTAGGGGAAAGTGAAAGATCAAGAAATTTGAGGGTCTTGATCTTTTGAGGTGTGGGATGTAGCTTCTTTCCTTATTATAAGTTCATTTACCCCATGCTCGTTGATACTTCTAAAATATGCACCATGTGGGAGGCTTCTTTAGCAGAGGAGGTCGAGGACGACTCGGTCTTTGCTCGGGTTGACAGGGCATTGGCTGTTGTCGAAAATCCAGCTGCCTGAGCCATTATCTCTGTAATGCGCTCTTACTGCACCTTTGTGGGGTGCTTTTAGTCGACTCTTGAGATACTGATAACTCAGGGTCATCTGCCTGATGGATGATTAGATGAGGCAAGTTGCACTTGGGATGAAGGCTCCCAAGGTCGGCAGCGGATGAAGGTTCTTAAGGAATTCTTCCTCGACTAGTGGCGAAGGAAGATGATTCCTTCGGCAGGCTGACCTAGTTGCCAGCTATCTCGTTCGAGTTCCTTGAGGGTTGGACCGCCCCTGGCCCTAGCTTGGTGGACTGCTTCATGTTTCAGAGATTTGAGCCTACTTTGCCCATGGTAGACTTCCCAGAGCTGAGAGGTCGAGGGCTCTGAAAGGTATAGTGCATGCTCATGAAGGGTTTATAATGGGGCTTTCAGTTGAACGGGAGCAAGGGCGTGGATGTGTCCTGAGAGAACCGCACAGATGATGTGGCTGTGCTAGACTTTCTCCGCGACTATGGCGTCGAACCCAGTGCACTCCTTGAGTTCATGACCCCACACTTGGTGATAGGGGCACATGAGTTTTTCGTGCCCCGGACAAGACACTTTGGCTATCTGGCTGACTTGGGGGTGATAAGACCCTGCTGTAGCATTTCCTCAAAGAGGGCTTGCATAGGGTCCTGCTCAGTGTTTTGCCGAGCTTGCATAGGGTCCTGCTCAGTGTTTTGTCGGGCGTACGTCAGGGGGTCTTCTTACATAGGAGGAAGAGGGACCTGAGGGTGTCTTATCGGGTCGCCCTAAACCTCCTGACACTGCTGCATCTTTTCTGCCAAAAGTTTGTGGAAGTCCGTGCATTGGCTGATGTCATGAGATCATATCCCAGAGGTTCTCGGTCCTTGGAGGAAGGAACTTGGGCTGCCTTGTCGGCATTGGGGTGGGGATCCAATCTTCGAGCATTATAGAGAAAATGCACAAAGGATAGTGGGTGCCCCATCGTCCTCTTGGATCGTGACTATGTGAGATGCCCCGGCTGCCCCAAATGCCTTTTGTAATTCCTCGAGCTTTATCTGGCCCTTGTTGATACAGGCCTCAATAGTGTCGTTGAGCTTGTAGCATCATGAGTGGGGTGGGTTACTTTCCTATGAAAGACCGTATTTCTCATTCGAATCTTGCCCCGACGACTCTATAGTGGTGACCTCTGGCAACTGGATCATGTTTTGTTTTAACAGCAGTTGAAGCAGTGCAGGGGTCCACTCTGTGTCAAAGGGGTAAACCTTGTTCTGATGCTGGGTCTAGTAGTCATTTTGTTTACTATTTTTAGGAGGCAGGCCCACATTATAGCACCGCTATTTGCCCCTGGGCTGAGGCGTCTTAGCATTAGAGAGGTTGAGAGTTTGGGGAGCTGCCACTTTGGTGTCAGTCACAGTGACAGTCGCACTGGTCACCACCTTTTGATTGCCCCAACTGCTGGAGCGAGAGTTTGTCCTGGAGGATTGCTGACGAGGGTTGTCGTGGTGCTTGAACAATCGCTGGATAGGAACTGCCATAGAGATGAGCTCTAACATGGAGGGTGGATTGGATGCCTCGACATGTAGGGCATTCTCGGGAAGCATGTTTGTATGCAGGTTTGGACTGCTTCTTTCTCGGGTATGGGGTGGCGTGAAAGGTCGTCAACTCTCTCCATCAAGTGATGAACTTGTCAACAGGCTCACCAAGGCCTTGCATCAACGTGAGGAGCTCGATGGTTTCTATGTTCGTTTGGACTTCGTAGAAGCGTTGGTAGAACAACTGCTCCATTTCTTGCCAAGTGTGCATCGATTTTCACGGCAGTCGAGCATACCATTGAAAGGCTGGTCCTTCGAGAGTCTCGACGAACTAGTGGAGGAGGAGACGTCTGTTAGTTGCCGTCTCTCGACAGGCTGCTTGGAAGTGGGTCGTATGTTGGTGAGGAGATGTGGAACCAATGAACATGGGAAGTTTCCCCTTTTGGTCTTTCGGGGGAAACGACACCTGGTCATTGTATGGAAGATACAGCTTTTGGTAAAGTGGCATCTCTTGCATGCCGGGGACCTTGTTCTTGAGGCTATGGGCCACCATAGCATCTATGTTGATTTGGGAGACCCCACGAGAAGAGGATATGTCTTGGGAGACCGGAGGGGCAGTCTGCCTAGGAGTGTGTCCTAACCGGTCGGGGAATCAAACGAAGAAGGGGAACTAAAGGCCTCTAGGCACTCCATCTTTCCGAGGATGGCTTGCATCATTTCCTCGAACTTGTTCATCTGCTCCTACTGAGCATCGTTTGAGTTATTGATCACCATGACACTGACTGTTTCTTCTGGGAGGCCAGTGTTAGGTGATGCAGCGGACTATCGATGCTGGCAAGCCATGCGTGGCAAGTCAGTCTAAAGGGGCTTATCTTGCACCGACTGGACTCGGGCTTTGTATGACGATCTTGTGAGGACAGGTTCTTGATGGTCTTGAGATCATGACTTCTGGGTGGTGATCACTGAACAGTATTCCAAGACTTGCTTAGGTTCCGGAGTTTGAAGAGGGAAGAAGCGATTACAAGGAAAGAGGTCGTCAGGGGTGGTGACCTCGACTGTCATGGAGGTTTCCCTAGTCAAGATCCGTAGGCCTCTTTTCTGCTCGATCTTGAAGCGGTTCTGGACCTCATTCCTGAATCGATCCTAAGACTTAGACTGCCCCAGTTTCTTCGAACAGACAAGGGTCATGTCTATGAGTTAGCGCAGGGAGTGGGATCTAAGGATAGAGGGCAGCTCTGGTTCTTGTCTTGGATGCTGGAGGCCTCTGTCTGACATCAAGTCGTTGCCCCGAATTCCTTTGTGAGGCCAGAGTGTTCGGTTGACCCAGAGCTGGCCCAAGATGGTATTCTTAGGGAAGACCTTTGAATACCGGGGCTCGAGGTGCTTTCCTGACGTCAGGGAAGCGGCAAAGGAAGAAGCTGGTTCGTGACTCCGCCTGAGTCTGGACCTGAGAGGGACCTGCAAAGATGGTGAGTGTGCACCTTTAGGGTTAGCCGACTGGGTGTCTTGGGGGTTAGCTCAAGCTAGGTCAATGGGTTTAACCTGAGGAGGCCGAGACCCACGAGCCTATGTTTGTGAGGGACGAGGCGGGAACTTGTCTCTCACAAGGTGAAGCTGTGTGTGCTTGGAGGGAAGATGAAACGGTCAACCCTCCTGTGCTCGAGGTTGTATAAAGCTAGCGCTGCCCCGAGCTGTGGAAAGCGAATTCATGGCACATTTAGGGTTCGGCTCGAGAAGGCATGACCCTGAATGCAAGCTCAAGTCAACATGAGGGTTACCTCGAGATGTGGCTCGAGTGGATAGACCATGAGCCTTTGAGTGTGTGCGAGGGGTGAAGACCTTAAGACCTCTGCCTTTGTGTACCGACCCTCCAGTTGTGGAGGTAGGGAGTAGTGAAGGAGTACAGGGGCTTGCCTTGGGGGCGAACCTAAGGAGCGACAACAGCTTTCTTGCCTTTTGCAGGGATGAACGGGGAAAGTTTCTGGTGTACCGCAGCAATATGACTGGCAGGAGATTTGCTAGTAGCAGGGCGTGCGACAGCAGGAGTGCTTCCCTTGCAAGGGGCCTTGGTGGAGAGTCCACCAGGGCAAGAAAGAGAGGAGGCAAGGACCTTTAAGTCCCCTCTCTCACCGATCCAAGTGAGAACATGGAAGCCAGATCGTGAGTCTTGACTCAGAAGGAGAATAGGGAAGGAGGCTTCAGTGAATCACTTTCTTGGGACAACCACGAGTGCAGGGACAAGGAAGTCCCCGACCCGAATGCACGGGTTGAACAACCCAGGTGCCATAAAAATAGGTGCAGAAAGTAAAAAAATAAATTGGTCAAACAAGAGTGAACCGACTAAGGGGTAGTAAGTCCTCAGTGGAGTTGTCAAGCTCGTTAGGTGCCTCGATCTCGCCCTTCTGATCTAGCTGATCTTATAGCACGTGTCATAGGTTTCTGGTGAACTCGGGAGTTGAGATCGTTCTCTCGAAACCTTGCATGGGGGGCAAGGGCAAGTATACCAATCAATGAGATATGAATTTGAGGTGGGTTCGGGACCTACTCCGGCAGGCTCTAGTGGGCGCCCTCTTAGATCACAAAGAAATCCCCCAACTGCTTGAGCTGGTTTGAAATCGCCTCCCTTGACCTGTAATCCTCTTGTTTTTTCTGCACAACACTTCTATGGTTAATTTGTAAGACAAGTGGGTCAAAGGGACCCACCTTTTTCTTAGGGCAATGCATGTTCACATCAGAAGGAGATGAAGTGCAAGGTTCGGTGAAAGATAGAAAAGAGAAGAGAGCTTGACGTGGGGGTGAGACTAGCATGACAACCAGAAATTACCGATTCGGAGTTGTAGCAAGACAGACATGATTCTCAAGACCAATAAGAAGGAAACACTACTCGAACCGACATCGACGTGTTGGTGATATGCTAGGTCTACCCTCAATCAAGTGAGAGGTGAAAGAGGTTAAGAGGAGAGAACAAGACGGTAAAAAGAAGGGGAAGTCCAGGAGTCAATAGGAATCATGGTGGACAATGCAAGGAGACGGCGCATCTGTGGACGGCGTTAGCTCCTAACTAGGCACACTGTGATAACTTCTCCTAGGTCGCACGACGATAGGCACGGGACGTAGGGGGACTAATGACGTGCACTTGACACACGGACGAGGCTCACGGATGGCAATAGGTGTTGCAAAAGCCTCTAGCGGGCCGTGATATGTATCGCCATCTTCGCTAGATGTGCAGTAGAGGAAGACCCCTGCAGGCGGCAACAAGCTTCACCGTCTGGGTTCTTCGTCGAGACGTCACAACTACATATGTGGATGACGATAGGCAGCACCGTCTACAGACTTCATTGGAAGAAAGAGACAGGCAAATAGAAGGGGAAGGGACTCTTGCATGGCTCTACCATGACCATGAACAATCTGTGGGACCAAGGGAGACGCATTCACGGCACTACCACCCTCGTGCACAACCTCTGTAAAGAACTCATACGAAGAGGAGGGAGAAGAGAGTGAGAAGAAGAAAAGAAAAATAAGAGAGAGAAGGTTTACCTCAACCCTAGGGGTACCGGTAAAAAAACATTTGTCTCACCTCATTCTCTCTCTCAAACGTGACACAACAATGGTAAGAAAAAGAAACTTGTATTAAGTAAAAATTCTCTCTTGTGTGTGTATGCCTCTGCCTATTTTTTGTGTACAATGATGGTATGTATATATAGAAGTATGTCCCAAACATGGGTGGATGATCAAAAGTAACCTTAATTGATGAAAATTGAGATTAAATTGAATTAAAAGAAATTAGAAAATATGGTGCAAAATGAAATATTTGCCCCTTCTTAGCAAGTCATGAAATTCTAGAACAGTCCCTTGGTTAGGTGCGTCAATCTCGCCCTCCAGATCTTGGAGGATAGGGCGGCGTGCATCTCAAGTTTTGAGGGATACTCGGGACATTTATGAGATCGCTCTCTCAGGAACCTCGTTCGAAAAGGAAGGCAGGTGTTACCAACCAGTGAGAGAGGAATTTTGAAGGTGAGTTCGGGACTTACTAGGGTTGACTTATGTAGGCACCATCTTAGATCGAAAAGAAAGCCCCCAATAATAAAACTGGTTTAGAATTACCTCCCTTTGCTCATATTCTTCTTATTTTCTACTTTTCTATAATCACACACGTGTATGACAAAGGTTACGGGACAGGTGGATCAGACCTCACCCTTTTCCTCTCTTATGAATGTACACAAGCATGCGCATTCAAAAATAAGAAAGAAAGATGGGGGAAGAGAAGAATTCAACCAAACGAGAGGATCAAAGTAGTGAGTAGGCTATTTGATATTAACCTAACATGATAGCCAAACAGGCTCAGTAACGAAGACCAGCTCACTGTATCACCACTAGATGTAATTACCAATATCAACTAGCTAAGCGCAATGATCGATCTGTCGTGGCAGTAAAGCGGGCCAAGTGATTCGAGCACAACAACATTACGGCTAGACGACAGGCCTCCCATGAGATGCTAACCTCTATCCCTCTCGGTCGAATGCAAGAGTAGTAGAGGAATAGTTTGAAGAGAAGAAGGGAACAGACAAAAGGAGAGAGAAGAAAGAAGAGAGGAGGGAGAAGAAATGAGAGAAGATGCTGTCATCAATAGACATTGCTGACTGTTTCAAGAGATGAGAGAGGGAGGAAGATGTCGACACTAAGTCTCACCAATTGACAGAAGATGAGAGAGAGAACTTGTCGGCTCGAGGTCTCGTCGATTGATAAATGAAGAGAGAGAAAGCTAGTCGGCGTGAGGTCTCACCGATTGACAGTGAAAGAGAGAGAAAATCAGTCAGTGCTAGGTCTCACCAACTGACAGAGGAAGAGAGAGAAACTCAATCGACACTAAATCTCGTTGACTGTCAGAGGAAGAGAGAGAAAACTAGTCGATGTTAGGTCTCACTGACTGATAGAGGAAGAGAGAGAAACTCAGTCGGTGCTAGGTCTCACCAACTGACAGAGGAATAGAGAGAAAACCAGTCGACACTAGGTCTCGTTGACTGATAGAGGAAGAGGGAGAAACTCAGTCTGTGTTAGGTCTCACCGGCTGACAAACGAAGAGAGAAGACCAGTCGACACTAGGTCTTGCGGCTTGATAAAGGAAGAGAGAGAAACCCAGTTGGCACTAGGTCTCACCGACTGACAGAGGGAGAGAGAGAAAACCAGTTAGTGCGAGGTCTCATTGATTGAGAGAGGAAGAGAGAGAAAATCAATCGACGCTAAGCCTCGCAGGTTGTATCAGAAGGGGACAAATGGAGATAGAGATGAGATAAGAAGATGGAGAAAGAGACAAAGAAAAGAGAGAGAGAAAGAGAGGGAGAAAGAGGGAAAGAGAGAGAGAAGAGAGGAAGAGAGAGAAGAGAGAGAGAGAGAGAAGAGAGAAAGAGAGAGGAGAGAAAGAAAGAGAGAAGACCAGTTGGTGCGAGGTCTCGTCGATTGAAAAAAGAAGAGAGAGAAAATCAATCAATGTTAGGTCTCACCGACTGACATAGGAAGAGAGAGAAACCCCAATCAGTGCTAGGTCTCATCGACTGATAGAGAGAGAGAAAGAGAGGAGACCTACCGACGCTAAGCCTCGTCGGTTGCATCAGAAGGGAAAAAATGGAGATAAAGATGAGAGGAGAAGATGGAGAAGAGAAAGAGAAAAGAGATAGAGAGAAAGAGAGAGAAGAGAGAGAAAGAGAGAGAGAGAGAGAGAGAGAAGAAGAGAGAGAGAGAAGAGAGAGAGAGAGAGAGAGAGAGAGAGAGAGAGAGAGAGAGAGAGAGAGAG
>NW_006499617.1:253582-269405 GCF_000471905.2 Amborella trichopoda | reverse complement strand
AAGAGAGAGAAGAGAGAGAGAAGAGAGAAAAGAGAAGAGAAAAGAGAGAGGAAAGGAGAGAGAGGGAGGAGAGAGAATGTTGTCTGCTCGAAGGGTACCAGCCCTTTTCTTCTCTCTCCAAGATGTACTCACGGGCTCAAGTAAGGAATCAAAATTTTTATTCAATCTTCAAATCATCAACTGAAGGTTAAGGGTCCTTTTACAATGAGGCAATGCCTGTTTATATAGAATTGTGCCCAAACATGGGTGGATTGATCAAAATTAAATGCAATTGCTGAAAATTAAGATTTAATTGAATTAAAAGAAATTCTAAAAATTAGTGCAAAAGGACTGTTTTGCCCCTACCTAATAATGTGTGAAATTTCATAACAGTCCCTACTGCTTCCCAAGAACGTGCGTGATTTTTTGTGCCTGATTCAGGATTGCTCTGATGCCCGTTTGATAGAAAGATTATTGTTTTCTTGTAGGGCTCGACAAGGCGATCTTTTTTATACCAACTTCGAGCTATGTATCGTGTTTTTGAGCCATCGTCACGAGACTTGAAATATTTAAATCTTGAAAATTTTGGATCGATAATGCACTCGGTACTTGTTGTTTTTTAATAATTTTTTTGGTCATATTGCACTAAGCAAGTCGTCACGATCACGTGGCAACAAACGGGACGTGATTTGGAACCCATAAGAAGATTTCGCAACTTCTGAGTTTTGGTCGGAATCTAGAATCTGGCGGCCAGAATTTCAGTTACTTCATCGGCTTTGTGCATGAAATCTGACCGTCCATCATGTACGGGGTTCGGACCAATGATATCCGTGGACCTTACGCACACAATGGAATTGATTTGGCATTGATCTGTTGTGCGAGTGTCGAGATTGGTCCATCGAGCGAGGCGTGCCGCTGCTGAATTTTTTGCAATTTCTTCACGGATTGGCAACTTCTCTCTAGCTTTTCCCTCTGCTCGGACATCGTCTAGGGGAGTGCCACATATCGAATTGTTCTTCTTGATGAGACGAATATGCTCGCCAAATTTGGGAGCGATCTGACTTGAAACGAGGGAGTTATAAGCCCTGTGATTGTAAAAACAGCCACCTTAATGGTGTTTTGGTGCAGTGAGGCCACACATGAATAGTGTGCGGCCCCCATGTTTCAATATTTTGCTCATATCTTTGTTTTGGGGCATCTGATTAAGCCGAAACATGGCCTATAGGTGTTTTTGATCGAGTCGGATCTAGTGGTGATAGTGCCTCAGTAATTTGAGATATAAAAAATGTAGTTTCAGTTGTAGGGTCTTTTTCAAGGGGCTAGAGGCCATTTTTCTGAAAACTGTTCCTATGTGTTCACCTCCTTAGATATGTCTGATCGTAATGAAACTTGGCAGGTGGTCTTTTCAAGTGCTGATAAAGATTTGGACCAGTTATGGGGCCACTTTGAGACTGTCAAGAATTTTCACGGTTTTGTAGGCTTTATTGACCTGCTTCCTACTAGGGACCAAGGGGCTGAAAAAATACGTTCAAACAGCTTGCCCAGCCGAATGTGTTTCATAAGATGAGAGAAGGAAAATCATTCAAAAATTTTCCTTCGAATTTTACTTTTTTCCTTCCTAGCCATAGGACCACATGAACGCTGAGGACATTCACTTAATGGTGTTAACTAGGATGTTCAGATGTAGGGATGCATTGTTCGCGGGTCTGTCTGTGGAGACTTTAGGGGGAGAAGAGAATTTTTGGAGGGATCTTGTCGAATTCGTCACCCTTGTGCGAATTGTTTCTGATTCTGAATCTGAGGATTTTGTACGGACCTCGTCAATCATTATCGGGCCCATCTGGCAATTGAGTGCCCTGACAAAGGGCATTGCTCCCATTTGGTCTAGGTTCGTTGGTTTGCATTGGTAGGCACTGTTTGCTGCTACACTAAGTTTTCTTTTGACGTTCAGAGCACCACTTTGGGTCTCGACTACCAGGTCTAGTCGTGTGCAGTGTTAGCTGGTCCCGAAGGTCTGGGACTGTAGGCTAGGGGAGCTGAAGTCTCTGACAGGTTCTCCCATTTGTAATGTTTGTTTCTTAAAGTGTAATTGTGACCTCGTGAGAATAGTTTTCTTCCTCATGAGACTTGTCTTGCTGTCTTGGCAAGTCTTCTATCTTTCAAGTCCTTTTGCAACTGGACTCAGACTGTCAGAATCATTTTCTTGAAGCTCATGTTTTTGGGTTCGTGGTTTTTATGTCACCAGGGATTTTCTTCTTTTGAGTGAGGATTGTAGCCACCTATTGAGGTGAGTGTTGTATCAACTTGTTTATTGATCCAAGCGTCCTTTGTGGATTTTCGATTAGTCCATAGAGACGATTTTCACCAACTTCTTTTTATGGGGTTCATTTACTCATGACCATCTGGTCATGTCCACCATGTTTTTTCATTCTTGCTCATAATGCCCTTCTGGGTTTTCACCGTGCCCAGTTTTTTTATTCACAGAACTCTTTGACTCATGGTTTTGTGACCATGCCCGTCCGTCATATTTACTCATAGCGTTCCCTTGTTCAGGTATACACTATGCCCGTTATTATTTTCTCTTTTTCTTTGTGAAAGCGTGTTTAGGGTCACGCCTCTGGGACCTGTGCAAAACAGTTTTACATCATGCGCCTGGACGTGCACTATGGTTTAAGGTCATACAACTGGACCGTGATGATGATGGATGGAAGTCTATGAAGGCCATGGAGTGAGTATGGTGGTGGTTTGGCTCACTTGGGGAGATGTCTCGAGGCTACCTATGAGAGATGGACGATGAATGAAATGTAAGTGGATGATGGTGACCCACTAACTTACAATGAGCATGGATGGATGGATGGTTCGTTGTTTTGTGAGCATGGGTGAGACTCACTGGGGAAAGAGGTATGGTGATGAAATGAATGAACTCACTGGGTAGGCAATGAAGGTGGTGTGTGCACACTATCAGATACGATAGGAAAGACGTGCATGAAAGTGCACGTAAAGGCATGTGCGCGTATGTGGGGGTGAGTTTATGTTCATGCCAGCATGATGTGCACTATGGTTTCAGGTCATACAGCTGGACTGTGGTTGCTAAGCCATTTAACATCATGCGAATAGGATGGGTGTTATGGTTTAAGGTCACACAACTAAGTCGTGGTTAGGTAGTTTCAAGTAATACGTCTAGGACCATGCAGTTTAAGGTCGTCCAACTAGACCTCCGCTACAATTTAAAGTCATATAGTTTGGACCATGGTACTGTGCAGTTTAAGGTAATGCAGCACGGACCACTGCTACAGTTTAAGGTCGTATAGTTTGGACCATGGTGTTGTGCAGATTAAGATCATACAGCACGGACCACCGCTATTGTTTAAGGTCATATAGTTTGGACCATGCAATTTAGGGTTGTGCGTCTAGAATGAGGCTGTGAAGTTTTAGGGTCATGCAGCACAGACCAAGGCTGTGCAGTTTAGGGTCGTGTAGCACGGACCGAGGTTGTGTATTTAGGGTAGTGCAGCACGGACCGAGGTGGTGTATTTAGGGTCGTGCAACAAAGACCGAGGCTATGCAGTTTAGGGTCATGCAGCACGGACCGAGGCTATGCAGTTTAGGAGTCGTGCAGTATAGATCGAGGCTGTGCAGTTTCGGGTCTTGCAACATGGATAGAGGCTGTGCAGTTTAGAGTTGTGCTGCACGGACCGAGGTTGCATTATTTAGAGTCATGCAGCACAAAGCAAGGCTAAGCAATTTAGGGTCATGCAGCACGAACCGGGGCATTGCAGTTTAGGGTCGTACAGCACAAACAGAAGCTGTGCAGTTTAGGGTCGTGCAATACGTACCGAGGCTATGCAGTTTAGGGTCGTGCAGCACAGACCGAGGCTATGCAGTTTATGATTGTGCAGCACGGATCGAGACTGTACAGTTTAGGGTCGTATATCACGGATCGAAAATGTACAATTTAAGGTCGTGCAGCACGGATCGAGGTTGCATCACCATGTAGGTGGAGCTCCATGGGGAATAATCATGTGGATGACGATCCGACTCCCTGGGGATAATGATTAAAGCCATTCCCAAACTGAAGGCCTAGATGGAAATGGTGACCTGATGAAGGCTGGTCAACAGAGGCAGACTTCACTAGGGTTTAAAGGAGGGATCATAGTCTTTTGAGAATTGGCTTATGAGGATAACCCGACTCCCTAGGGATAAGATAGCTTGGTGTGATACAGACCGACTGGGAATTGAAGAGGTAAGAATGATCCTCACTAGGGATATTGGGCTGCAGTAGTAGTGTGACTCCTACTAGGGAATGAGGGATAGCTCCTGACTTCATTTGGAAAGTCATGGTTTGGGTCTAACGTCCCGTGTGTAACTCCACTAGGGATGACACATCATGGCTGGGGTGCAACTTCACTAGGGATAGGGGTAGGGAATACACTGCTTGAAATACGGCTGACGCCATGTGTAATGCTAATGGTCTATTGTGAATATTCAATCGACACTGAGTTCTCACAAGATAACTAGCAACTGGGTTGTTAAAGATCGACCCGTGATGTTATCTTAAGTCAACTAACATTGAGTTAACCGGCGCTAGGGTCATTTCTGGAAACATACCCGGCATTAAGTCAATCGGTGCTAGGGTTGTATTTGAACTCACGCAGCGCTAAGTCAACTGACGTTAGGGTTGTATTTGGAAACTCACCCGGCGCTAAGTCAATCGACATTGGGGAAGAGAGTTACCTCAGGCCTCGGGTCGAGGCCCGACCCAGCTCATCATTGCTTAGCTTCCCTTGGACGCAACTGGAATTCTGAGTTTGTGAGGGGCATTTTAGGGCAACATAGTTTATATAAGGGGGTAAAATATTGTTTTCCCTTATTTTTCACTAAGGGTAAAAACTTAAGCAAGATTTTTCTTTAATAGTGAGGAGAGGGTGTGCCCGATTGAAGTTTCGGCAAGTAGCAAGACTTTAGCAGGAAAGTTTCTTCGACAAACAGCAGGATTTTGGCAAGGGTCTTGCAGAGAAAACCTTCGACGTGTGGACTTTGCCCAGAATTGGCAAAGTTGCAGAGAGAATAGACGGGAGAAGAGAATCCTCTGGGAAGTTTTTCAAGGAAGAGAGGAAATTCTGGGTGCAATTTTATTTTCTGGTAGGGATTTTTAGGGGTATCCTGATGATTGTGGAAGTTTTTTGACACTGCTCGTGGTGTTGCAGAAGTTTCCAAGAACTTAAGGGAAGTTTGCAGGAGTTTTCCAGTGAGGTTCTGGTGACACTCAGGCCAAAAACATGGGCGGGGAAGTTCTTCAGTGGGTTTCCAGTCGAAAACATTTCGGCAGGAGACGTATGGTCACAGGAGGTGGGCCGTATGATTGTAGGAGGTGAACCGTCGTGGGGAAGGCGTACGGTTGGTAATGGTTTTGCCTTCATCCTTTTAAATCGTGTGACCATTAAGGAGGTGTGAAAACTTAAGTTTTGAATAATGAAGAGTCTCGGGAGGCGAATAGCCAGCGCTAACATAAGTGCAACTGCCGTTGAGGCAACCAGTGCTGATGGTTTGGAGTGTCGACACAACCGGCGCTAAACCTCAAGAAAGGAAACCGGCGCTAAGGGTTAGGAGCATAACCGACACTGGCCTTTGAGAACACAATCGGGACTCGCTTCAGTCGGCGCTCGTCAGCACATGTGGCTTATCATGATGTGAAGAAAGACGCTCGCATATGGCAGTAAGTCACGTGCGGGGTTCGGTGCGGTCGACGATGAGGTACATACCGTGATGTTCATGGGCCGACAAAAAGTGGTGAAGGATGGGGCATGGCTTTTGGTACTTGTTGGAAGCCAAATCCTCCAAGACAAAAGTGAGGTCCATGTTGTTCTGTGGAAGGGCATCCACTGCGAACAGGTCATGCTTTTCGTCATAGCCCAGCTCCTTACCAGGGCAGCCCCTCTTGAATGTTTGATATACACGTCGAATGGATCCTACATCGTATGTTCGACATACACATCAGATGAGGTATCTGGCTTGTATGTTTGACATACACGTCTAATAGATTGAGGCTAACTCGAGTGGCTTTGCTTTGTCTTCTGGCTTGTAACCATCCTCTTACTCGTTGGATGAATTAAAGCTAACTCTCCCAATGGTTTCGCTTCTTCTTCGTGAGGAGGGTCATTCTTTTGTGGGTTTGCTTCTTCTTCATGTGAAGGGCCTTCCTTTCATGGGACCGGCATTTCTTTTGGCCTGTAACCGTCGTCTTACTCTCAGATGCAAGAGCAAGAGTACAAGTTTTGGCTTGTAACTGTCCTCTTATCCTCAGATGCAAGAGACTTGTAACCTCCCTAGTAATGGGTTCTTGTAATTCATTTTACTGCAATAAAAAAGGGTTAGCATTTTGTTTAGACTAACTTGCTTGTTTTCGCATTGAGTCCCTTTCTTTTGAATACACATCACAGATAATACTTCTTTAGGTATCGCCAGTTGATAGGGGCCATCGCCTCCTTTCCATCAGAATGTGCCAATATACAGGCTCCATTGGGCGAGACCTTTTTTACTGTAAAGGGACCTTCCCCCTTAGGCTCAAACTTCCATTTACGACGGCCATGCATAACAATAGGCCTCTTGACAACTATGACTAGATCACAATGGGCGAATGAGCAGATCTTGACAAATTTGTCAAAAGCCCTCTTCATTCTCCCTTAGTTGAGTTCAAGGTTCTGCTGACCCTCTAGCCTCTTTCCATCGAGTGCATCTAATTCTTGATACCGGAGCTTGACTCTCTCATCTTCGGTTATTCCTTAGTGAATAGCGACTCGCAATGAAGGGATTTGTATTTCGAGAGGTAAAACTGCTTCACCCCCATAGTCCAGAGAATATGGAGTGGAATTGCTAGCATTTCTAAGCCCACAGTGCTTCAGAAAGCTTCTCATGACAGTTCTTCGTTGTTTTTTATACTGAATTTCTTAAGACATTGCACAGAGTCTTATTGAAAGCCTCAGCTAATCCATTCGTCTGAGGGTGGTACATAGTTGAGTATCTCCATTCCAAACCGAATTGGTTAACTACGCGATCAATGTGATGACCCCTAAATTGAGGCCCATTGTCAAATATGATCCGGTCGGGCTCTCCAAAGCGATATATGATATGATGTCGAACGAAGCAAGCTACTGCTGTCCTAGGAACCTGCTTAAGGGGGACCGCTTCAGCCCACTTAGAGAAGTAATATGTTGCTGCTAGGATAAAAACATGACCCATTGCAGAAGGGGGGTCAATAGGCCCTACAATGTCCATACCCCATTGTGAGAAGGGCCATGATGCAACCGTTGGGTGTAAGGGCTCTAGAGGCTAGTGAACGAAGCTAGACTGTATTTGGCATATTTAGCACTTTTTAGGATAGCTTAAGGAATCAGCTATCATGGAAGGCCAATAGTATCCCAACCTGCGTATTCGTTCATATAGTTTAAGACCGAACTGGTGTAGTCCACAGATGCTTGAGTGGACGTCTTCGAGCACTTTATTCGCTCCTTGGATGTCGACGCACTTAAGAAGAATGTCGCCAAACGACCATCTGAAGAGAGCATCTCCCTCAAGGAGGGTATACTTGATAGACATTCGTCGTATACTGTTGCGTTCGGTACGATCTTCTAGGAGCCTGCCATGCTTGAGGAAACTGGTGATGGGTCCTCCCCAATCTTATACCTACTCAATTTCTGCACACATTGGGTCAAAGAATTAATGGTTCTTAGTTTTGACCCTTAGTTGCTTTACTCTGTGCTATTTCTAGTTCAGTCTTGATTACTTCTTTGGCTGACAAAAGTGCTCCAAATGGATAAGGAGGGCACTCAGGGAAAATATTTCTCTCGTCATCCGCATCAACCTTGGTTCCTAGTTTGATGTGTCTCCATTCTTCCACCCAAACAAGCGTGGGCCCATATGAGAATAATTGAATTGTAGCACAAAGGTTCGTAAGTGCAGCCTGCGAGTTTAGCCTTTTGGGGATGTGACTCTGGGATACATCCTCAAACTGAGCCATGTACGATTTTGCAGTATCGTGATAACGCTTGAGAGTGTCTTTCTTGCATCATAAATCCCTTTGAGTTGTCGGATAACCAACTCAGAGTCGCCATAGATCTTGAGCTGCTCCAAGTCGAGGTCGAAGGCTATCTACAGTTCGAGTATAAGGGCCTAATATTCTGCCTCATTATGAGAACCGACTTGAGCAAGAGAGAAAGAAAGTGGCAATATTCCTCCTCTTAGACTCAAGAATACTACTCTGGTGCCTCCTTGATTTGATTAGAAGACTCCGTTGAAGTACAATTCCCACACAAGAACAAGGTCAGCACAAAATACTTCTTCATCAGGGAAGTCGCATAATAGAGGAGATTCTACTTGTACAAGGTGTGCTTCGAGAAATTCAGCCAAGGCCTGGCCCTTGATGGCCTTCTGTGGGACATACGTGATGTCGAACTCCATCAGCAATAGTGCCCAGTTAGCTAGGCATCCTGACAAGCATGGGCGTTTCATGAGAAACTTTACTGGATCAACTTTCGATATAAGCTTAACTTCATGATCGAGTAAGTAATGATAGATTTTTTGTACTGCGAAGATCAGAGCTAGACACATCTTCTCAATTGGGGGATAATTCTTCTCGGCCCTTTGCATCCTGCAACTGAGGTAATAGAATGCGGTTTATTTTCATCCTGCATGGGGCTCGTCTAAAGCAGTCACATATAGAATGAGTGGTCTTCCCATTACTGGTGTCGAGAGTACTGGAGGATTGAGTAAATAATGCTTGATGTCGTCATGGGCTGCTTGACATGCTTCATCCCAAATGAATGGGCTATATTTCTTTAGTAGGTGTGTAAAGGGTTTACAGCAATATGAGAGGTTGAATATGAACCTGCAAATGTAGGCCAGTTTCCCTTTGAGGGAGCGTAGTTCTCAAAGCGTCATCGGTGATGGCATTTCTTGGATTGCTTTGATCTTGACTGGCTTGACTTCAAGCCCTCAATGTCTGACAATGAACCCCAAGAATTTTTTGGGGCACAAGCCGAAAGCGCATTTCAACGGGTTCATTTTAAGTTGATGAAGATGCAAATGCTCGAATACCTTCTCAAGGTCACTCAGATGAGCATTTGCCTCTTCAGATTTTACCACCAAATCATCTACATAGCATTCCACTTCTTTGTGCATCATGTCTTTGAAAATGGTCATCATTGCTCTCTGGTGTGTGGCGTCAACATTCTTTATTCCAAAAGGCATCATTGTGTAACAGAAGGCCCCTTTTGGCGTTAAGAATACAGTGGCCTCATCATCTTTAGGTGCCATCCTTATCTGATTATAGCCAGTGTATCCGTCCATGAAGGAAAAGATTTGACAGTGAGAGGTAGAGTCGATGAGCATCTAGATGAATGGAAACGGGAAGTCATCCTTGGGATAGGTAGCATTCAAATCACTAAAGTCAATACACACCCTGATTTGACCATTCTTCTTCTTGATCGAAACAACATTTGCTAGCCAATACGGGTCCTTAACTTTGCGAATAAAGCCTGCTTGTTTGAGTTTGGTCACCTCGATGTCTATCTGCATCTCGAAGTCAGGCCTGAACCTTCTTGATTTATGTTTGATGGATTTGATAGTTGGATCGATGCCAAGATGGTGAACAACTACTTGAGTGTCTAAGCTGAGCATCTAATGATAATGCCAAGCAAAGACGTCACGGGTTGCTTGCAAGAAGGTAGTGAAATGCTCCTTCTCTTCTAGAGACATATTCGCTGAAATGAAAGTGGGTATGGGATCTGCTTCGCCTCCAAGATTTATTTCTTTGAGTTCGTCAACTGTGGCTTGACCACCTTCTTCCCATTCTTCTGGGGTCTCTTGGAACTCTTCATCATTATTTTCAGAGGTATTTTTATCAACCCCAAGTGAAGAGACTCATGACCCTGACATCTCTATATCCAGTAGGGTTCCAGAGCATGTCATGATTTATGCGCCTTTCTCAGATTGAGGGACAGAAGGTTCGACCTCAAACATGGGAAGCCAATCAGGCTGTAGAAGCTTGTTTTGGCGTTCAGCAAAGGTTGGTCGTGAAGTGTTCTCGTATGAATCACATGGCCCTTGCGCAGATGTGTGTAGTGTTTGCTCCGCAGTGACTTGTGCTTCATAGACTTGTACCATATGGCAAGCGTCTTGAGACTAAAAACTTTGCTCGCATGATTCTCTCAGCCTCTGTTCGTAGTTGAGCTCAGGGGGCCACTGGGGTTTATTTGGCTTTGACTTCTTGCGCTTCTTTGAAGTAGGTGGCTCTGCCTTGTCTTTAGCTGCCAGGGCATCAGCAGCTGTTAAGAATCCTGTTGCCTGCACCAGGGTCTTTCTCAATCATTTGTGTTGCGTCTTTGTTATGTTTGATCCCTCAAGTTCTTAATCGAGAGAATCGAAGTTCGGACATATCAAGGTCGTTCCCGTCATCAGACTGATCTGGGCAGCTTTTTACATCATCGCCATAGTTGGATGGGTGCCAGGGATCTTTTAGGTCTTTCCCTTGCTTAAACCATTGTGGAATGCTTTTAACGTCGTCACCCTCATTGGACGTATGCTAAGTGGGAGATGAGACGGCAGCATCCTCTTGACAGCATGACGAAGGAAAAATGATTGTGTCAAGGATGAAGTCCAGCAAGGTTGGCAACGGGGAAGGGGCCTGAGAAATTCCTGCTCGACTACGGGTTGAGCAGTCTTGTTTCTTTGACAAGAAGCCCTTGGTGCCCGTCTCTTTCTGTTTTTCTGATGTGATGTCTGATTCGTCTCGCTGGGGTGGAAAACTGCTCTAGCTTGGCGAACCGATTCTCTTAAGGATTTGAGTCTACTTCGGCCATGGTAGGTTATCCATGGCTAGGAATCCGAGGGTTCCATAGAGTCTGAGTCATTGACAGGAAGGCCCTGATTTGTGAGATCTTCTTGCCCTGATGGAGAAGTGATTTGGGGATCAGTTAAGGGGAGATTGTAAAATTCTTGTCACTCCCGCATCTTCTCTGTGTATATATCAAGGAAAGTTGTGCATTCTGACAAATAATGACCTCTTATTTGATGGAATGGGCACCAACGATCTTCAGTCCCCTTAGCAACGCAATGGGGTTGCCTTGCCTGCTTCAGTGTGATTATGTTTTCCTGAAGCACTAGAATGAAAAAAGCGTATAGGATATCAAGCATTTCATCTTCCTCTTGAATGGTTATGGCATGGGAAGCCTCAGCTGCCTCGAAGGCCTTCTTCAAATCTTCAAGCTTTTTCTAACCTTTCAGAATGAGGGCCTCAATGATATCCTGTAGTGTGCTACAGTAACTTATGGGATGATTGATCCTCCGATGGTAGGCACAATAATTTGCCTGAGTGTCAAGGCCAAACTGCTCAGGGAACTTGGTTTCTGAAAGCTGTATCATATTCTGCTCCAATAGTAATTGAAACAGTGCAGGGACCCATTCCTTCTCGAAGGGATAGACCTTGTTCCTATGTCTGACAAAATAATCACCCTGATCAAGGTTGGCTAGTGGAGGTACCGGATTGTACGATGGTTGTTGCTTGCCAGCCTAGGGTGTCATTGTTGTCGCGGTTACCCTTTTAGAGAGGTCCAAAGTTTGGGAGGGAGCCTTCTTTGAATCAGTGACCATGATAGCTGCACTGATTACCCCCTTTTGTGGGCTGCCCCATGTGTTATTCCGAGAGCTACCATTGCCCCTGTTGTTTGCTGAACTTGTAGATGGTTGTTGTGTCCCACCGTGATAGTGTGACAAAATTTCTATGCAAACTGATTTAGAGATCAACTCTGACATGGAGGTCGGATTGGATGCCTTGACATGTAGAGCAATTTCAGGTCCCATGTTCCAAACGCATGTCTGGACTGCTTCGTTCAGGCATAGGATTAGGATGGCGAGAAGCTAAATTTCTCCATCTCTATATGAACTGATCCATGGGTTCATCTGGTTCTTGAGTCAGGGTGACAAGTTCAATAGTTTGAACCTCTATCTCGACCTCATAGAAGCATTGATAGAATAGTTTCTCCATCTCCTCTCATGTGTGCACCTAGTTTGGAGGAAGCCTGGCATACCATTGGAATGCCGGGCCATCGAGGGTCTCAACGAACTGTTAGAGAGGAAGTCTCCCATCAGCCGTTGTTTCCCGACATGCCACCTAGAAGTGGGCAATATGCTAGTTCAAGGAGGTGGTTCCTTAGAATAAGGGAAACTTCCCTTTCTTATAGTCTGAGGGGAACGTGACCTGATCAACATAGGAGGGGTAAGGTCATTGATAAGGCGTCAACCCTATATCCTCGAAATTGGTATGTTCTTTAGGCTATGGGTGACCATAGCATCAATATCTAATAGAGAGACCAAATGAGGGACAGAATATTCCTGTGAGGTAGACGGAGGGGGCTGCCATGGAGGTGCACCATCAGAGTGATGGGAATTGACCTCATGGTTAGCCGACTTGTGTGCCACATCAATACGATCGATCTTCTCCATCATCACGTGCTCCATATTCTCAAACTTGTTCATACGATCCTCCTGCGCATCACTGGGCTCGCTTATGACCATTATATTGACCGTTTCTCCATGGAGGTCAACGTTAGTTGTAGCTAAAGGCTTGCAAGCTTAACAGGTCATATGTGGTAGGTCAGTCAGTAAGGAGTCAGCATGCCCTGACTGAACTCAAATCCTGTATGCGAATCACTTTTGGACCGATTCTCGACAGTCTTAGGACCATGGCTGCTGAGTGGCCTGGTCTTCTTCTACAACAGTAACCACAACACATGGCTCGTGGAGCTCTTCTTGAGGCTTCATTGTCTGAAGGGGTTAGAAGGGATTCAGCTCAAGAGGATCATCAAAATTGGCTATTTTGACCACCTTGGTCACCTCCCTAGTAAAAATTCGTAGACCTCCATTGCGTTTAGTCTTGAGGTTTTGATGAACCTCACGCCAAAACTGCAATCTAGGTTGTGGCAGGTCAACTCTTCGCACACAGGAGAGAGCTATCTTCATCAGATGTGGCAATGGATGAGGGCTAAGACTGGAGTCATCTTGGGCCGGATAGGTTGAAGGATTCGATCGTCCATGAGGTCCAAGCCCTGAGCTCTCTTATGAGCTCCAAAGGCATGACCTAAGTGATACGGCTGGTTCAGGATGGTGCTCTTGGGGAAAACCTCTGAGTACCAAGGCTGAAGGTGCTTGTTTGATGAAGAAGGAGCAAGGTTGACTCATGAGGAGGCATGAGTTGAGGGCGAGGGGATGCCTAAGATGGTGACACGTGTGCGACCTTCAAAGAAGGATCTCAGGGGACCTAGGAGTCCACCCGGGCTCGTGCAGGTGATTTGGCCTTAAGAGGCCAAGAACTACGAGTACTATCTGTAAGAGAACGTGTGCAGACGTGCCCCTTACAGAGTGCGCTTGTGTGTGCATAGTAGGAGGACAAAGAGGTCGTCTCCTATGTACTCGGGTTGGCGTAATAATGGCATTACCTCGAGCAGTGAGATGCATATGAGTAGCGTGGGTAGGACCTGGCCTTAGAAGGTTCTTTCTTAGACACGGACTCGAGGTAATGGAAGGGTTACCCCGAGGTGTGGCTCAAGTGGGTGACCCACGAGCCTTGTGGTGCGTGTGAGGGATGGAGACCGTGGGGTTGAGCATCGAGGGATAGAGACCAATGGTGCAGAAATGTTGGGGGTAGCCTTATGGCGACCCACAGGAGTAACTTGCTTGCCTTTTGCATAAAGGGATTAGGTAGCCTTCTGGTGTAGCTCAAGAACTCAATCGGTAAGTGACGCCAGTGGCTGGGTGTATGCTGTGTGGGGCAACATAAGTGCTGCCCATGCAGGGCACCTTGGTCGAGTTCCCACAAGAGCGAAGAGATGGAGAGTGAGGGACCTTCATGTCCTTCCTCACACTGGTCCAGGTTAAGACTTGAGAGCTTGACAAGGGGTCTTTGCGCAAGAGGATGGTCAAGAATGGAGTCGAAGGACCTTATTCCCTGGGGACACTCTCGAATAACGGGATAAGAAAATCCTCGATCCGGATAAATGGGTTACAGAACCCAGCAGCCATAAGTGAATATGAAAAGAAACTGAAAGCAAATAATAAAAGAAGAGATTAGCCAAGCAAGAACGATCCGACTAAGGGGTAGTAAGTCCCCAGTGGACTCATTAAGCTGGTTAGGTACCTCCATCTCGCCCTCCGGATCCTGAAGGATCAAGCAGCGCATGTCTCGGGTTTCGGGAGAGACTCAGGACATTTATGAGATAACTCTCTCGGGAACCTCATTCGAAAATGGGGGTAGGTGTTACCAACAGATTAGAGAGAAATTTTGAAGGTGGGTTCGGGACTTACTAGGGCTAACTCTAGTGGGCACCCTCTTGGATCATGAAGAAAGCCTCCCAGTAATAAAACTGGTTCAAAATCGCCTCCCTTAGCTCGTAGTCATCTTATTTTTTGCTTTTCTGCAATCACACACATATATGGCAAAGGTTATAGGACAGGTGGGTCAGACCTCACCCTTTCCTCTTTGATGAATGTACACAAGCATGCGCATTCAAAAAGAAGAAAGAAAGATGGGGGCAGAGAAGAATTTGACCAAGTAAGAGGATCAAAGCAATGACTAGGCTGGGTGATAATTGGCCTAACGTAGTTGTCAAACGGGCTCATTAACGAAGACTGGCTTATGGGATCACCACTAGACATTATTATCAATATTGACCAACTAAGCACGATAGTCAGTCTATCGTGGCAGTAAAGCGGGCCAAGTGATCATGGCGTAACAACATTACAGCTAGACGACAGGCTTACCATGAGATGCTAACCTCAATCCCTCTTGATCGAAAGCAAGAGTAACAGAGGAATGGTTTGAAGAGAAGAAGGGAATAGACAGAAGGAGAGATAAGAAGGAAGAGAAGAGGGAGAAGAAAGGAGAGAAGATGCACTCGGCACTAGACATTGTCGACTGTATCAAGAGATGAGAAAGGGAGGAAGCTATCGGTGCTAAGTATCGCCAACTGACAGAAGAAGAGAGAGAGAATCAGTCGACGTGAGGTCTCGCTTACTGACAGAGGAAGAGAGAAAAACCAGTCAGTGTGAGTTCTCGTCAACTGATAGAGAAAGAGAGAGAAAACCAGTCGATGTTAGGTCTCGAAGACTGACAGAGTAACAGAGAAAAACCCACTCGACGCTAGGTCTGGCCGACTATTAGAGGAAGAGAGAGAAAACTAATCGACGTTAGGTCTCACCGACTGATAGAGGAAGAGAGAGAAACTCAGTCAACACTAAGCCTCACCGATTGACATAGGAAGAGCGAGAAAACCAGTTCGTATTAGAGCTCACCACTGAAAGAGGAAGAGGAAGAAACCTAGTCGACCTTAGGTCTCACCGACTGATAGAGGAAGAGAGAGAAACCATCGGTGCTAGGTCTTGTCAACTGACAGAGGAAGAGAGAGAAACCCAGTCGACATTAGGTCTCATCGATTGACAGAGGGAGAGAGAGAAAATCAGTCTGTGTGAGGTCTTGTCGATTGACAGTAGAAGAGAGAGAAAATCAAACGGTGTTAAGCCTCGCCGGTTGCATCAAAAGGGGACAAATGAAGATAAAGATAAGGGGAGAAGATGGAGAAAGAGATAGAGAAAAGAGAGAGAGATAGAGAAAGAGAGAGTGAGAGAGAGAAGAGAGAGAGAGAGAGAGAAGAGAGAGAGAGAGAGAGAGAGAGAGAGAGAGAGAGAGAGAGAGAGAGTAGTAGAGTAGTAGAGTACGTAGTAGTAGAGTAGTAGTACGAGTACGAAGACGTAACGTACGTACGTAACGTAACGTACGTAACGTACGTACGTAACG